>JACEII010000011.1:1770890-1850034 GCA_014332785.1 Antheraea mylitta
CAATCAGGTTACTCTCTAACACTATAGTCAAGTTTTACATGTTTTCATGATTACAAAACACTTTACGATAAACGTTTAACGTTCTGTTTCCTTTTATTCTAAGACAAGTTGTTAAAACCGTGAAAACATGATACAAGCACTATGTAAATAATATCTTTCTTAAGACGTACTTCTTATTTAACGATCTTAGTAGAATATATATTCGATAGGTGTATTGACACTTGATCGTAAAATAATACTCAAAGATAAAAAAAGATAAAATATACCTTGATTCGAGGACCTATGGTATTCACTATATAATTTAATTATGAACGCGCAGACCTAGCGAGTCCCTTCTTTCCGGGGGGTGGTGCAGAGCTGTGGCATCACCCATTGGCATATGGAGGGGAACTGCCAACTCTATCGCACGGACTTGTGCATCCCGCCATCCATCCTCAGATGGCGCCGGTTCGCTCTTACCTCTGACTAGCTGCCACCGATAGGCCACACCACGTATGTATTTTAATATAACTTCTTAAAAATTCTACAAATCTATTAGAAACATAAATGTATCAAGGAAAATAATTATTTCACGGAATTTTTTTAAAAGGTTGTTTGACATCAAGAAAGCTTGTATCTACTAGACATTTATTTACTTACTGTGTTCAATTCTTATATGCTTGTTTTATCATTACAAATACATATTTTTGATCATTACAAATACAATTATTTAGTAAAATAATTTCAAATCTAATAATATGATATGGATACTATACACAGGTTATTTTTTATTTTTCTACTTGAAATATCCAGTTCTCTAATATCTTTTCTTATTTTTCCTTTAATATCTAGCAATCAATATTGAAATTAAAGAGAAAGGCTCGATGATTTAGCGCTGTCCTGTCCGAGCCACATTTACCAAGAAAAAAATGATTAAATATATGTTACATTGTGTCCTTTTGGCTTATAACATCTGTAGACATATCTTGCAGATGAACTCCATATATGTTAATATACAAAACTAGGATCGGGAACGTAGTGAAGAGTTATATACAAACTTTGTCGGAAATTATTATAAGCGAAGAAGTATTTTAAGGCTAGTGGACATTTAAAATAATTAGGATAGAAGTAATGAAGTCTTAGTTACGCAGAGGACTTCTAGGTTTAACTAATAACTGATACAGACTCCCCTGACGCTGGGAGCATGCGTTCTGCCGGCACCGGCGCTGGGCTCACCAGGCGCGGCTGTACCGCCGCATGGCCCCGCGCCTTCCGCGCATCCTGCTCATCCTGCGCCTCCCTGCTCCACGCTCTTTGTCGCAAACCTCGGACAATTCGTTTCTGAGCATGAACTCAAGGAAATATTTAGCAGGTACTTTATATTTAAAGCTAAAAATTTAATTGTAGCTACAGCTTAGGGTTTTCGACTGGAAATAATATCGTTTATTCTAAATTGCAATCTAGTTACACCGAAATATGAAAACAAACATGTATAATATTTTCGCTCTTTCCAATCGAAAGCCGTAAACACAATGTCATGTGCATGATCAAGCACTCAACATAATGCATAAAACTGTTAATTAAACAATTGACGAACTTAATGAAGTATTACTCTTTCACAGTGCATGTTGCACAGAATATCACAATGTCGTCCACGTTATTATATATTTATGTTTGTACTTGTTTAATGCGATATTGTCTCACACAAATATACACACGCGGTAAATAAAATTTAGTGACATTATTAGAATTCTGTTATATTAAAATGTGGCAAAGTTTGTGTGAGAATTAAAAGCCTGCACCCGTACCACCCTGAGCATGACAAAGTCACTTTCACACTCGCTACAACTTAGTCGTACGAGCACAATAACACACATAAGAACTGAGAATGTCATTTTTTGTCCCGAGCGTATCACGTTGCGTTTATTTACGACAGGCATTTTCTTGGAGTAGCAAAAAATTGGGGTAACAGTATAAATACTGGTCTCCGTTTGTCTAATATAATACGGATTTACCTTATTTATTTAGCGCAACCATATGAAAATGTATTTGCCGTCAATGTCTGTTATGGAAAGCTATGATGATGTCGAAGATGGAACATATTCATTGCTTAATTATATACGTATATGTATGCAATAAAATCTCTTATAGGGATATCAATAATCGCCCAGGTTTCGAAGGAAATTCTTCTCCTACAACCTATACATGAATTCAATTACATACGTTACGTTATATTACTTAACACTGTTGAATTTAATTTCATTATCATTAACTTAAATTTCGCAAACGATGGTAAAACCGGGAACAACATTGGGATTAAACCTTTTGAAATTTTACAATCCTTGGTTCACTTATTTTAATTTCAACCAATAAATTACAAATATAAAACACATTGTCGTAATGGGGGTACGGAGTACGGGCAAAATAGAGTACCATGGTTCCGGGTTCTCGAAACAGCTGTCCTGGGTTTTCACGACTTCGACTGCTGACTGGTGGTAGCGGTGGTGCAAGCACTGGCCCTGTTGCCTTCGTGGACTTCGTTAGTCCAACGGACGCCGCCGCCGCCATGGCCCGTCTACAGGGAGCCCTGCTTCTCAGCTCAGAGGGAGCCATCCACCTCGAATACGCGAGGCATAAGATGGCACACAACGGCTGGATTCTCGCACATGAAGTATGCACGCGTGTAATGTTTAGACTAATCCCGGGTGGGGCTTTTCTCTTGGGATATATGCAACGTTAACTTTATATTATTTAAACTTCTTTTTCTTTTTAAAAGTTTCGACAGTTTAACATTTCGTATTAATACACTAAAATAATAAAAGTATTTAATTTAAAATCTCGAAGTTGCAGTATCCTATCAGAAACACAAGTAATATTTATTTATGCTTACTCAACAAGCTCCATATGTAGTACATTCTAAAACATGCCTAGATCCTATATCATTTATCAAATATTTATACTCACTTGTTTCAATTTTCATATTTCAAGAATATAAAGTTGTCTATTCTACGTCTCAGTAGTAGGGACAATAACTAATATAAATGTATCACCATGCACCAAGCACCTACTAGTACCTAAAATGCCTGCTTAAACTTTTAATATACAATGTTAAAATATAAATTCGTCGTTGAAATAATATTACATTTTACCAGGGAGCCAAAAGCGGAGAAGAGGGCGAACAGCATTAGTTCGTTCGTGGCTCTTGGCACTTGACAACCAGCTAACTGAGGGACGCGAAATCTTGATCCGCTGAATCGCATCGGAACTACTACAGGAGATGGCGTATACACCTGCTGTCAAAACATGTGTCAACACTACGGATAAAAACGGATCAAATATATCGTCCTCGGCAAACAGTCTACAGACAAATATTAAATGCTCCATCTCCTATACAGTTCTGTTTTTCAGCGTCAGGGATATTGTGGTGTTTTTCTTTTATACCAAATTTAGCGTGTTTAAATTGTATTATTAACATTCCAGATTGATTGTTTACCGTTCTAATAAAATTATTATTTAAATTTATTAATTTCATATAAATATAGTAAATGCGTTTGTTTATTATAATATTACTTTATTGTGTAATATAAGATTTATTTACAACTAACTTATTGTACTGAAAAGTTTGTATATTTGTTTTTACTAGGCCGATGTATACAACTGAGAGGACTTGTTATGGATATATTATATTATCAGAAATTAAACATTTTAGGATATAGCTCATTCGATTAAGCTAAAAACCAAAGGTGCCCTTCATAGAAAGATTACGTTCTGTTATTAATATTTCAAGTTGAATGATTTAAATAAAGTTGTATGTAATAATAACGATATTTTTGTTTTAGCCTCGATAATGTTAGTATATTTAAATCAATTTTTCATAACTATTTCAAATTATATTTACCTACTTTCTTAGTAATTTTTATAGTATTCGTCACTCGTTAAGCGCTGGCACAATAGTGTTGGTCTTACGAACCCTTCTTTAAATGGAATTATTAAAATAATTATAAAGATTTTACTAGATATTTTCATGCGATAGGACGGGGAAGCGTCTCGGTACAGCTTCTCGTGAAGTTCAATAACACCATGGAACATTTGTCGCAAACTCATATTCTTTGTTTTTATTTCACTAAAGGTTTTTATCTTCTTTAGATCGACGTACTATTAAAGTTTCTTGTGCCTTGCGAAAAAAAAAATCCTAAATTTTCGATACTATTCCAATCTTTGTAATTATACTTATTGAGGTATTTAGTTGACGTTCCCAATGTCCGAATGGTATCACGAGCTCCCATGCATGTTGCGGGTTCGAAGTGCATTGCGACACAGTCGAGATCGGTTCAGTCTTGTTGCGAGAATTTAGCCTTGGCCTTATGAGAGTTAAAATAATTAAATGTAATCATTATATAATTAAATTATAGTTATTATTAATAGGGCGGCAAATGCGCCGCACCGACGCGACGCTAAATAGTGAAGCAATTATCTACTATCTGCATGCTTTGACGAGCTTTTCGGTATTAATATAATTTAAAATTTTAGTAGTTACTTTTACTATTTAATCATTAGGTGAATAATATTAATATTAGATAAGGGTATTTATTGTAGAGAATCAGCATAGTTACATTACAATTAATAGAAGTTTAATCATAACGTAAAAGATAAAAAATTGTAATAAAAGTTAAATTTACTAAAGTGTTAAGATTAATCAGATGAAATATTAATATATTTTTTATTTATGGGTAGTTCACGATCGCATACAGAATGGATACTTAGTTACCTTCACGTCAATCTAAATGATGACGATTTAAGTACAGAATGCGGATTAGCAAAAAACCAAAAAATAAAACTAAATGTTATTGTAGGTATCTAGTTGTGTATTCTGCTGATGTAAACGTTTATAAATATACAAAAAAAAAAAGTAAAAAAAAAGTATCCCTAATTAGGCTATGTAATAGTAAGGTATCGAATATTTTGGTTATAATCTTTCACGCGACAGAAGTCTTGTGCATGTGAATTCTTATGAAAATCTTGTAGGCAATACATAATAGGAACTTCGTCAATTTTTTTGACTTAGCAAAATTTTAGACATTCGTTTTATAATAACTTAAATTCACAAAGTAACCGAGAGTAGTGGCGTAGACCAAAGAATAAAGGTTATATACTATACATAATTTTTAATACTAACCTCAAACCGTACCAAACTTTTATCTTATAGGTGATTCTTAATAGCACTGATATAACTAAATCATAACAATTGTTTATTTACGATTTTGATTAGAAAACCAATGAAAAGGTATTCAGTTCATAATCTCGGTTCTTGTTATCCACTTTTAAATATTTATATGTGTTCTAATGTCGAGTATATATACAGATATAATAACCGAATTTAATAAAACAATAACTTATATATTGCAAATCATGTTGATGATTGTCTTAATCAATCTTATATTGTAATTCTTCTTTTATCTTAAATTTCAAAATCCCCCCATGTCTATACAAAGTGTAACGTGTGTAATCCACGATCAGTTTCAATAATTAAGCTAAGTCAATGTTAATTTACTTATTTAATTCGATATAAAGATAATTCGTATGTAAGTAATTGTGTAATAAATTAGTAGTTGATCTCCCATACATTCGGCGTTCGGCGTCCCTTATTGCATAAAAGATATACAACGAAAATTTTATACGTTTTTCTGTTCCGATGGCTTTGGAGTACTATGTCATTAATACGAGGATTTGCTCTCTAATAACAATATGCGTATATCGATGTTGACATGTACAGTCAAATAATAGAAAATCGCTTAATTGGTGTGCAACAATCCGCTGTTTTGCTAATCATATATGAAACAGTGATGAGAATGAGTGATTGCATTAAAGACGCCGACGCTGCTATGATTCCGTCCAACAACAATAGATAGCGAGTTAGAGACGTCCAGTGGCTGAGGACACGGCTACGTCACCTTTTGCGGGACTACTCGATACATATCATCATGTAATATTAAATATGTAATTAGAAATAAAGGAACGGTTTCATAGAGACTTTTATTCTATATTCTTATCTATTACGCATCTGGCTGTATGTCACGTTGAACATTCTTTTACAATATCTTCGCTTGATTAACGATTTCTTGTCTCATCTACAAAAATTGATTTCGACTGTTAAACTGGAGATAAAAGTCTTTTAAGGGTTACTATGAAATCGAGTAGGTAATGTTTGAGTCATCATGAAATTATACGAGACGCGTGACATTGGCCCGCATGTGATAGGATAGAGTAGGGGTGCAGCGTCGCCTTCAAGTTAGGTTAAGTGAAACGGTAAAACACAAACGCCGTGCATCGGAAACATATCAATTCTGTGCCCCTTAATAAAGTTAGTTTAAAAGGTAAATAAATCTAAGAGATACACTATCGATAGTAATAAATGAAGACAAAGTAATCGATCTGATTATTCGAATAATAATTGTATATTGTTTCCGTATTTTGACGTAGTAGTATAAATAATTCATTAAATTGTTTTGGATGATGTCTTATCGCGTAGTGAACGAATAGTGTCGTGCAGCTAACAGTTCAGTTACTTATTGATTATATAAATTATATGTTATTCTGTTGTTACTTTTAGATTAAGGGATTATAATGGCTTAATTACCAAATTATTTTAACGTTTCGCTTCGTATTCAGTATTAAAATGACATTGTTTTTTTTAATTAAACGATAACATGTTAGTGCGTTGCTGAAACTTATATTTGTATATCGAGCAAAATAAACCATACAAAATATATATAGTTAGTAATTAATTGTTAGATTTGTGTGACTTGGATTATTTAAGTGCTTTTAGAGCAAAGGTAAAGTGTTATTGTGGTATAAGAAAAAAAAAAAACATAATGACATTGTAAAAAATAGTGGTAAATTTAGCTTAATTATATCTATTACAACTTTTATAGATGTTCATTAATTTCCTTTTTCTTACTTCATTGAGTATTGTGGTATTGGAGACGATATTGTTAATTCAAATAAATTTGGGATAATCCTCAATCGAAGTTTTTATTCGTCTGCTTACCCCATTCTGTATTATAATGTCTCCAAATGAAGATTTAAAGTATTGATTATATATAATTATACACACATATTGTGGTAACATCAGTATATTAGAAAATAAATCTAATAATATTTACCATTTTAAAATGGTTCTAACGTCGTTTCTAAAATTTTCATAAATATATTTATTATCTTGTGACACTTTCTTATTATGATAACGATATATATATGGGTGTTAGGTTAGCATAACTGGTATTAGTGTTTAAATAATATAACAGTCGAGGTTTATCTGCTTTGTAGACTATTGCTTTCATGGTGTCGTGTAAAACTAATTTAACAAGATCGAGTAATAATGTAAATATACTTAATAAATTAGTTTTACATTGACGACCTACATCGAGAACGTAAGGTCTCGTAACATCAGTAACGATATTGCAGTGTTGTATTTATGTTATTATTAGTTTTAAAGCGTTATAGGGTCCAAAGATTGGGAATAAACGTTATGTATCAAAATAAAAATTCTTGTTTATTTTTCTAATTATAATAAAACTAATGAATAATTTGTATTAAATAAATTAAACTATCGGTCAAAGTTTGTGTAGTTTTATAACTATGCAATGGATAGTCATCAAATCAAATCAAATTGTTCAATTTAGGGTTTAAGTAGGCGCTCGTGAATATTAAAACTACGACCTGTTCAGAAAACAACCTCGACATTAAGGAGAACTGGCAAAAAATTCTATACTCTTTTAACAACAACAAAATTAACTTAACGATCGATTTTAGTGGATGCATAGAGAGAGGTGTCTATTTGAGACATCACCGTCGTTCACATATTGATCCACCCTATATTGCCTTTGAATACCAAGACCCACCTGACATGGCGCTTAAACCTACAGTCCAGCAAATCGTTAAAATGCTTTGGGATTTTGTTGTAAAACCTAACACTATATTCTAAAATACTGTTACTGGTCTAAAAGAGTCTGAAACATGGGACGGCCAGTTTGTCAAGGTTTGTAGTATCTAAATCATACCGGTATTTTAATAAATTAAATTATTAAGAATTAAAAGGAGGGCAGAGTTAAGATAGATACCGAATTCCTGAAACTTAACCTTTAATTGACAAAAACTTCTCGATTCGTAAACAGTTGCCATTAAATAAAAATAATATTCACCTAAAACTTTTTAATGTCCTAGAGTGTGTATAACAATATAAAATTAGTATTTTAGGTGCTAAAATTTAGGATGAAATTACTGAACGAATATATCGAACGAAATCATACAATTGCAATAATTGAAATCGTAAAGAAGAATTGACTTTTAGATGACACGTGCATAATATTATATTTCGTTAATAAAACAATAGATTATGTCGACCACTTCAGTGGATCACAAAATATCAGTAACATATACGTATACTTGTAGTATATGTATAAGTGTTATTATTTGAGATAAATCCACAACTAATATCTACGGAAGGGATACTGGCTTGAAGAAAACTAACGACACTTTTCTGAAGTAAGTACGTAAATCATATATACTTTATATACCACACTACGTATAACCTTTAAGTATATAAGGAAAATAATACAACAGATAAATATAAGATTAAAGGGTTAAAGTTTTTTTTTTTTTTTTTTTTTTTTTTTTTTACGTGGGGAAATCCCTTATGGATACCCACCCTCCCGGGGGAGAGAGTGGGATATGTCCGACTCGCACGGACTAAAACCCCACGGTGTACCGACAGACCGTGATGTTGGGGCGGCAAGGGATCGTTCTATGCTATTCCCCTTGAATAGCCGCCCCAACGGTCCACCCGGCGGAAGGTTGCCGCCGGGCTCCTACCTATAGAGAGGCAGCTGGGCACACGCCAGCTGCCCCTCCTCGTCCGCCGGATCTGTGCAATGAGGGGATGAGCCCCCCGACTGCATCCCCTCAGATCCGGCTACGGTGGCAGGAGGAGTTGGGCAAAGCGCCGCCTCCTCCTGCCAGTCCTCCTATGGTGAAGACGGTTACTGAGGTGGTCCGCCTCACGGGCCCTCTCCGCTGCCTCCTTTTGCGAGATGACTTCCTCGCAAAAGGAGGCCACTGCTCGCCACGCCTGTTCGCTACCGAGCATGGACGAGACCACGCTCGGCAGCGATAAATCCTCTCCTACCACCGCCACCAGAGTGCGGCGCTCCACCTCCCACGTAGCACACTCAGAGAGAGTGTGCTGTGCGGTATCTTCCTCAGCGCCGCACTCATGGCAGGCGGCGGTCAGCTCCCTGCGAGCGATCCGGTGCAGGTACCACCCGAAACAACCATGTCCGGTTAGCACCTGCACCAGCCTGAACGACAGGGAGCCCCATCTCCTCCCAATCCACTCCCGCAGGACCGGGCGGACGGCGTCGACGGTGTGCCTCCCGAAGCGCGCGTCCGCCAGGTCCTGCATCCACCTTCCTACAGCCTCTTCTCGTATCTCCCGCCTTTTAGCTTCTATCTCCCTGGGAGCCGGAGGCTCCCTACTACGCCTCCTCGCCGCCGTGAATTCGTACACGGCGGCGAGCACCCCAGCTTCCAGCTCCCAGGGAAGGGAGCCGGCAAGCGCAAAGGCCGCCGCCGATGATACCGTCCGGTATGCCCGGATTGCCCTCAGTGCCACCGTACGCTGCGTACTACGCAGCGCGCGCACGTTGGTGGCACCGAGAGCATCAGCCCAGACCGGTGCCCCGTAGGCGGCCATCGCCCACACGACTCCCATGAAGAGTCGACGGCACCCGGCACCTGGCCCCCCAATGTCTTCTCTCAGGTCCACATGAGTTATCTATACATATGATGAGAATGTAAATCTTATGTGTTTGTACTTTTTCGATTATTATGAAAAAAATATTGCAGATGTCTAGGAATAAAATACGTTTTAGAAATGTCTGCCTGTCTGTTTGTATGAACACGCATCACTGCTAAAGTACTCGGTTCACAATAAAACCATTATTTGAACTGAATGGAGTACTTAGTTTTAGTTCGTTTCATATCAGATATATATGTAAGCGTTTGTGAATCATGCAATTATAATCATATGATTCACAAACAAATATATGTATGAATAGCTTAGAATAGTGTAGCTACGTTAGATCAGGAAGTCGGTAACAGCCCGAGCCGAGGTGTGCGTGCACCCTTGCTCTAGTTACCTAAACAAAATCGGCTGAGTGCTTTAAGCGCTCGCTTTAGTAGTCTGGTGAAGCTGTGAAGGCCTTACTAGGTCAGTAGCGTAGACAGTTCGACAAAAATAAAACCACAAAATCATAAAGCATACCTTCAAAAATAACTTAGTTTTTGCTTCATTAAAATCAGTCCACTCTATCAAAAGTTATTGCAATTTTAATGACGACGCGGCGTAAGTACGAGAGAGAAGTAGATAAGTAAATGGACATTATACATGCAGATGACTTTATTAATCACTGTTTTTACAAAGAGTTATACGCGAATGAAGTCGAAGGCACAGCTAGTATTCACAAAAATTTGGTAACAGGACTGAATATTCACAATATATGAAGAAATTCCCAGGTATCGTCACAAGTTATAACCCCTTTGTATTCTCTCATAAAAATAATCAGCAGTTGTTACCATATATTTCGATTGACATACGCATATCAAATGTATAATATAATATAATAGTTCCACCCTCTCACAGAAAACCAACGTGAAGTAACAGTGCTTGCATTGTTGCGTTTCGTTTCGCCAGAGGCCCACCTCCCTCCCTCTCCCTTTCCTCTCTTCCCTTGCCCCTCTCCCTTCCCCACCAACACAGGCTAGCAACGGACTTGCAACTCCTCTGGTGTTGCTAGTGGCTATGGATGGTGGTGATCACTTAACATCAGGTGACCCACCTGTTCGTTTGCCTCCTATCACATAAAAAAAATGTAATCACTATAAATATCTAAGAAATAAAGTAAAAAATTGTTAACCTCACTTAATGGACAGAGTACATTACATCCTTTTTACATCTAAAGTATCTCGAAACGAATTGTTTTCTTAATGTTCAACTTTGAAGTTTCTTATATAAATTATATGACTTTTGCCCGCTGTACCTCAGTTATGTTACTACTGGGGATCAACTTTCAAAGAACTTAGTGCTTTTTACATATTGCCTAGACGCTACTCAGTCCACTTGTTAAAATGCTCTGTACAAATGTTGTTTCTTTAATTGAGTTTAGTGAAATATATAGCGAATTAAATACGCTTTTTATTCCATTCCAGAAGTGAATATTGTAGAGAGTGTTCCCTGACTATAAAATGTAGGTCAACAATAAATTCCCAACAAAATCATATATTAAAACAAAATTAACTACACGAGTGATAGGCCAATCTATACTATTCTATACTAATATTATAAAGAGGTAAAGTTTGTGACTAATCTCAGGAACTACTGGTCCGATTTGAAAAAATCTTTCAATGTTATATAGCTCATTTATTGAGAACGGTTATAGACTATATATCATTACGCTTAGACCAATAGGAGCGGAGCACCAGTGAAGAATGTATAAAAATCGGGGTTTTTTTTCATCTTGAGAGCTTCCGCTGCGTGTTAACGTTAGCCCAAAGTATCTATTCCACGCGAACGAAGTCACGGGCAAGTCTAGTAATATATATACTAATATATTTTACGTAGTCCAGTAGTCGGAATTTGACTTAGAAGTGTTCAATATTTTTCTTCGGTATTGAGGTAATGAGGACTAAAGGAAAAAAGCTATAGATCCGAAAAAATAAATAACGCAAAAGGTATGCAGTGCCTATGCACACGCGAGTAGCAGCTGAAGACACCAAGACTGTCGAGGTTTAGGAATCAGATAAAAGAAAAATATGCCTACAAAAAGCAATAGAACAGCCCTAACTGAACTAAGTGTAGATACAGATGCTTGAAGAGTTTTAATAAATCTGAAAAAAGCTGATGAGAAATATGGTAGTTCCCTAACCTTTTTATTTATCTTACTAGGGACTTTGGGTGTTGGTAAATGGAAAGCATAAACATGATAAAAGTAAAAATAAAATCTAGAAATAAAGAGTGGTGTGTTTTGTAGCTGTCACTACACTGATAGCATGTCGAGCCTCAATACAGAAACGGAGAACTGTTCGCGTTGACAGACAAGTTGATTGTTGGTACTGTTGCTTAACAAATAATTGTGGGTAAGTTGTAAGTATACCTGTACCACATGTAACGTTTTAAAAACTATCGAATACATGATAATGTATAAGAAATCCTACTATACTGTAGAATTGCCAGTATTTGTTTTGCAAATTAAACCTTAAGTATATTCATTTAAAGAGTTATTAATGATGGACTTGACGAAATGTCGAACATAGTTTAAAACTGTAACTACCGTAAATTCGTATGAATTTTATAAAAAAGAACCAAATTATCTCGAACACCAAGAGACTTCGCGAAACATGTTTTATTTTCCTTCCGACAAAAGATAACCAACCCTCTTTTAGTTCAACGCTGACTTATGGAATTTAGATTTTGATCTTAGATTTAGATTTATTATTTTGTAATCCATAAATAAAATAAAACTTGAAATGGTATAATGCTGTGATATCTTTTTTGTTTCAGCTTAACCATGTAGTATTTATTTCATTAGTTGTGGTATTATTTCTGTTAATTTTAACCGAACCGAACTGGTTTTGACGTAAGTGCCTTCTCAGGGCCTAAATTGAATAAAGAGTATTTTGATTTTGAACTAGTAGTATTAACTAGAGACAATATATTAATTGTCAAAATGATCCAAAGACTTTACTTACATAGGTATACATTATACGGTACATTTTATTTGTAGATATTTCAAAAATTATTTCGGTTTCTACACTCACTACTTAGACAAAATCGTTGACATCGGAATCAATAAACATATCATATAACTCGCTCTACAACTAACCAAATATCTTTGACTGTAATCTTCTTGGCTCGGGCACAAGATATTTGTATCGTGTCTGTTTCTAATCAGCGTGATTATTCTTGACGTTCTCAAATCTGGATCAAGAATTTTGACATATAGCACGAGGCGAAGATTAAAAAATGAATACGTACACATTTTATTAAGCATCGGAAACGACACGACATCCGCTCAAATGTATATAGCAGATCGCAATATAAGTCCTATCTAGGCCACCGTCTAAGAGAATCAAGTCAGTTGACAGCCGGTGACTACCAAAAAAATCAGCAGTCACTTTTAATCGCGTCTATTTTTTCTCTTGTGTTAGACTATTTCTTATTTTACACTGGCTTATAACACTTACTTCATACTTAGATGTTTCGATATGGCAAATGAAATATTATGTGTCACTAAATTTATATTAATGTGAGAATAGCATGTATACTGTTTTATTAATTAATTTTTAATACTTAGCCAAAATGAATTGATTCATTGCGTCATTATGTTAGCAGCTACGTGTTGATAAAGTTTTATTAGTTTTCTAGAATTTAGACGAAACATTTTAGTAATATAATATAACCATGAAAAATAATATCCAGTTTTATAGCTTTTCGCACTTCTTTTAATTATAATATACTAGCTACCCGCCCCGGTATCGCGCGGCTGTATTAAAGAAGTAAATAGTATCAAATCTTCTCTTACAGTACAACGATGTAATTAAATAACATAGGAATTTGACAACTAAACGTGAATATGTCAATTCTGTTAATATTTTTGAAAATCTTCCTACTATATTCAATCTCACGTATTTGCTCTCTTTTAGTACTGAGATTTTTGTAACCTAAATTACATAAGATTTTTCAAACAGTGTCTTTAATACAAACCTTGTCCTGACACAACACAAATGGAATTCGCCAATTGAGACCAATCTGAAGTAATGCACTTTACATTTGGCGATTGATTTTTAATCATACCCTTGACCACAATATACAGACGTTATGCGTGTCGATACATTTCAAAATAAACTTAATTTAATGTTAACTGTTCCTAATATTTTACGTTATTTTTCAAGATCTTTAAATTTTGGAAATGTAAAATAGGAAGATCATAAAAAAACTAAAAACCGTATGAACAGCAAAGTTTGAACTTCGTTCTGTTATACCCGAACCATGTACACTAATATTCTGACCTACCTTTCTCCAACACCACAGAACTATATCCCTTCCCACCAACACCTTTCCCAGCACCTAAAGTCAGCACATTGCGAGTCCTCTCTCGGTCCTCGTTTACCACCCCGACTGTTGATTCCAAGCCTCGGTCCATAACACTCTAAATCCTCATAATTATTCACTAATAATAAACATATTAAGTGACCAAATCTTTTTTTAAAAAGGGATTTTTAGAGATCCCTGTAACAGGTGTATGAAAACTGAAATCTTAAAAACAATTAAACATGTTAAGCTTATCATAGTGTAAATAAATATGATGTGCACATTACAAAATATGTCAAACATGTTCAATATATATTTTTATTTATAAGTGGTGTATTCAACGCGGACGTTGATCCGCTAAATCTCGTATCATTTCATCTCTTCGACACGTGTAAGACGTACCACAGATGTTTCTGAAAACCTTCCACATGAAAGGAAACATCTTTTTCGTGCGATCGTTTCTTGAGATAATCTTATAAAAAATTATTTCGATTGACATGGGTTTTTCTTTAACATTCATATTATGCCGTATTATTTACATGTTGGTTGCATTTTAGTATTTTTTGTTTTTATTTATTTACATTGAATAATTATTACTTATTACTTAGAAAAACTATTTTATTGTGTATTTTAAAAACAGTGACACTACGTAATGTACTTTTGACGACCATCTCGCGTCTAACAGTACTGTTTGCTCACAGAAAAGGCAAAGGTATCTTAGAATATAAAATATCTAAGAAAATATTTAATAAAATTATCTATATAGAACATTTCGTATTTTATGGTCATTTAAAAGGTAATAAATAGCCATATCTTTTGTATCTTAACTAATAATGTAAACACGAAAGTGAGTTTGCTTATTTATTACGATTTCACGCTTTAACTATTCAAACGATCATCGTGAAACTCTACATACTCATTGCCAGGAGTACAGAGAAGGGTGTACCTTGCAGGAAGGGTACCTTTCACCGAAAAAAAAATTACTTTTCCCGAGAACTCAAATCATCCATGCGAGCGAAGCAAAAGTTAATTATTAATTAGAGGCTGGAGCCATATTGAAAAAAAATCCGAGGCCGTAGTATTCCTAAATTTTTTAAAGGCTTTCTTATTTGCAATTTTCCTTCTTTACGATTGAAAGTCTCAGTGATGTTGACCAGAGAATATACACTACTATGTATTGACACAGATGGATCATAGATTATAAAATCATAATCCATGTCCAGTTGTTAAGTGACAATAGTTGTAGAGGTTATTTTATTACATCGAAGTAAAAGATAAATTTAAAATTCATAGATTCGAATGGGGTATTCGAAAAAAAAATTCTCTTTATTCAATTCATATTAATACCAAATTTATATTATTTCTTGTCTTTACAATAGACTGTTGATGTATACTATAGAGAATATATATGTACTATAGAGACATATAATCCCGTATAACCGGTTCACGGTGGTTTAGGGAATCACTGTCTTATAGCGTGATCGAATTGTATCACAAAAAATGGCGAAACAAAAAGATTAGATATGTGTCATATATCGGCGATCATTTGTTTGGGATTAAATAAAAATAAATGAAAGAAATGAAGTAGTTTCAAAAAGAAATTTTAGGCTTTTTTAAATAATCTTTTTATTAACCATACATACAATTCTACACACCTTTTCTTCATTAATGCCAGTCTTTTCTAAAATAATGAGTATAATCATGAATAATAATAAAATAGCACAGAAAAACTTGCTTAAATAATGTTAAATTGGTTTTGAAGTTAGATACACTTAACAGAAACTGAGCAGTTTAGTAAATAACCATCATTGTATGTGGATTTGTTGTACGCCCTCAAACTTCATTATTCATAGAACATATTCTAGGAACCTTATACAATTTCTTAGCATGATACAATCTCGTAAATAGTTGTGGAATACATGAAAGAAAAACAACATGCTACAAAGGGGAAGATTTCCAGGGATTTTAAACTATTTATTTAGAATCAAACATCTAGATATATCTATACATATAATAAAAATGATGTGTCTGTATGTTACATCAGATTTAAAAAAATACTGATTGGGTATGAAAGTATACAAGCTACTGATAACAAAAATGCAATTTTTAAATTTTTTCGCTCTATCTGTCTGTTTGTTTTGGGTAATCTCCGAAGTAACTGCACCAATTTTGACGGGAATTTCATAACATCATAACAAGTAATTTAATCTATTTAAATTTAGACTAGATGTTAACCGTGGCTTCGCTGACAGTACTATCTCCAAAACTGTTAGACTGTTTTTCACCAGAGTTTCACTAGCAGATAGCAATCATATAAAAAGAAATTGAGATTATTCTATTTTAGACTAGCTGTTACCTACAACTTCGCCTGCATGAAATTTAGCAAGATTTTAACTCATTTTTTATCTTTAATAAGAGTCATATGGTTATATGAGTTATAGTTACATGAGTTATATGGCTGATTAAGGTTCCAAATATGTTGCTGATGATAAACCTCATTTGACACACGGTTAGTACTTATATATCTAATGTATATGTTACATGTTACTATAAGTGACGTGCGCGTCGTAATTACAGTTGTTTTTGATGAGCATTACTATAATTGTACATAGTCACAATTTTATATCTCTTTAATACAAGTTTAGGAAGAGCGTGCGTGTCTGCGGCTTCAACTAGTCTATATTATGTACTTAATGAGATTTTTTGATATACTAGAATAAATGAAAACTATCTAACGTTAATATAAATTATACTCTTTACATATAAATAGTATACAAACAATATTTTAAAAGATTTTTGAAACAAATAACTTTCAGCCGCGTTGAGCGATATCAAAAAATAGATATAAGATATAAATATATATGGTAAAGGATAGCTCATGGGTTCCCGTCACCGATGACCTTTGCGGCGGCTTATGTAATACATACTACTGATATTGTGCATTGGACTTGTACAGCCCATTATATTTTAGTTGATTAATTAAGTAACTGTGTAAAGGTGTATATAATTATTGCTCGGCATACCAATAAATGTGAAAACGAGAATTGTTTATAATTTTAATTTACAAATTAAGAAAATTCAATAATTCATACTATAATCGTTTTTAATATTAAAAAAAGAACACAGTCCATTGCTTTGACTTCACACACAATTCTTATGACAGCCTCGACTTTTATATTGTTATTTTTATTTATTATACTATCATTATTAATTCATAAAGTGAAATAAATACATAACAAACGAATCGAAAATTAAGTACAATTGTTTACCTACAAAAAATTGTCGTTCTCTCATTTGTAGAGTATATAGCCTCTTGACTTTTCCCTTGAAACCGCCATTGGTTGTAAACCCGCAAAGTTTGCACATAAAAGTTACAAAGCAAGTACATTTGCGACCGTCGCAAAGGACCAACTCCAATTCTGTAACGGAATTAAAATTGTGTGCATTGTATTCCATGCATATTTAATTTATATAAATTACAAATATCAATGATCTTTCTGCCAATGAGCTTGCTTACATCTTGATGATTTGCATGCTACGATTAGCTGCTTTTTATTTTCATAAACAGGGATTTATCTACCAATATATATGTATAACTATTCTATAAATATTACAAAAAATAGTGACTTATCGTGTTTCTCTTAGGTATATATATTTGTGTCAAGGTTCATATGTAGCTTCTTGTAACTTTGATAAACTGTAGATTATCAACGCGCTAAAGATTTACGTAAATAATGTAAACACTTTTGGTGCCACATATTGCATTCATGCAAAGCCGGAGCGGGTCGCTAGTTTATTGATAATCTAAGAAGATAAATTAAATAAAAAAGTGTGTGTATGCTTATGTACACGCGTTAGAAGTTATACTTTGGCACATTAATAAGATAAAAAACTTTTTAAAAATTTTATAATTCGCCTTATTCTACGTTTGTAGAAAAAACGACACTAACAATAGAAAGAAGGTATTTAATACATTGAAAATTTTAATACAAAGAAATAAAATGTTGACTATGGCTAACTTCAGGGTGTCGGTTTTTTATTTACGGTGTGCGCGCGCATCGTAAAAATTTACTTCCATCATTTGTCCCTAACGCGCCAAAAGAAGTATAACTAAAAAATAAACTGATTACAATACTCATCAATCAGAAAAATATCCTGCAACAAAACTAGGTTTATATGGACTTTTATCATAACGTATAATTCAAACATTGTAAAAATGCCTCAACAACTCTGTATAACTTGTCGCACGCGTGGGATATTGCTCTCACTAAATTCAAAGGCGTTTAACGTCTTTAGTTTCGACTTCGTAAATCTTTATTTGCTTGTCTAAACAAGGACGATCTGAAACATTTCGGGTAGATTTAAAAGCTGTCAGACAAGTTTATATCTCAGGCTTGAGAGTTTTTGTAAATATTTGATTTAAATCTTTAGAAAGAACAGAGCTAAACCGCTTATAAAATAGCATCTTTAGTGATTGCATTTATTTTAAACTCCTTATTACTAAAAGAATTTATTGTCATTATTTAATTTGTTTAGAATAATTAATATTTAGTAATGTGCTTCATTTTGGACTTCTTGTCCTACCTATAAAATTTTCACAATATTATTGTAATTAAATTTCAAAACAATTATATAGAAAATCTACATAAAATTATGATTAACTACATATAATAATTATATTATATGTTATATAAAATAATCCAAATTTGAATACCTTAATTGTTAAAGATTTAATGCTGTTATTTTAAAATAACTTTGGAATAAGGATGATAATCTATTCAATATTTCGGAAACGTTGTTAAATTGAAATAAAAATAAATAATTAAATGCCTAAGATATTTACAGCATCGAAAAAGAAAATATAAAAAGAGTTGTGGCTAGATTAAAAACAACACAAGAAAGTACTAGAGGCACTTAATGTTCACCAATTTTACCACATTGTAGGTAAGAACGTGACCTCGATACCTTTAACTGTTTAAAAAAATCCTTCCAAAGGCAAAGTTTCTCCGTCCGTCTGTCTATCCATTAGTACGCCTGTAACACAAATACGAACGTATTGTATCACACGTTTTGTAACAGGATAAATCACAGAACCGATTTTCTTGGTTCTTTAAAATGATAAACGCGACATACAAAAGCAATTGACATCTTCATGGCATTAATTCATTTCGTGATTATAATTAAACTAGCGGCCTATGCAGACATTATTCCGCCCTGGTAATAAAATATAACCTTGACAAATTATATACTTAAACCTCTCCAATGAATCACTTTATCGAATGGTGAAAACTGCATGAAAATCCGTTCAGTAGTTTTTGAGTTTATCGCGAACAGACAGACAGACAGACGCGGCGGGGGACTTTGTCTTATAATATGTAATGATATTACTCTTTAACGGCATCCATTATGGGTAGTCCGGTGAAGCTGTTAAGACCTTGCTAGGTCAATAGCGTAGTCAGCTCGAGAAAAAAAAGGCATCCGTTTTAATGCTATTGCTTAAGAAATATGTTTTATCTAGAAAAAGCCGCACAACCATTAAGTTAATAAAGCGCGTAAAAGGTTCATTAAAAAAACAAAATAAAAATTACAACATAGTTCACGCGAGTAATACCGCGGACACATTTAGTAGACCATAAGACTTGCGGTTAGTAACGCGTTATAAATTATCGCAATGGTCTTGAGTAAGGACATCAAAAAGTATGTTTTAAATTTAACATGTCGTAAAGTGAAATGTTAGCGTACAACTCATTCGACTTCACTAATATGCAAAGTAGCTGGAAACGTGCCGTGTGTGAAAATACTAAATTAATTAAACAAACATTACATTACGTTGTAATATCAAATTAACTCAGCTTTGATCACAATCTTCTATATCTAAATAGAAAATCTAGAAATCTAGAATGTAAATGTAACGCGACTGTACTTTTTCGATTTTCGTGAAAAAAAAATGTTGCAGATGTCTAGCTAAAAGTAATAAAATATGTTTCATTTTTAGAAATGTCTGTCTGTCTGTCTGTTTGTATGAACACACATCACTGCTAAATTACGGTGTCCATAAGAAAAACCTCCTCACTAAGAAAAAAAGTATATCTTTAAGAACAACTTAGTTTTTATTTCCTTGAAATCGATCCACTATATAAAAGTTATTGTAATTTTAAAGGCGACGCGGCGTAAGCACTAGAAAAAAGAAAATAAAGTAAATGGACTCAATACATTGAGGTGGCTTTCTTAATCACTGTTTCTACATGAGGTTCCACACGGACGAAGTCGCGGACACAGCTATAAAGTCGTATATAGTTTTGCTAATTGTGTTTACTTAAAATAAGCATAACGCCATCGGTATTTCTAAACGTTTTAAGGTTTATAAAACATTATTGTTCTTCTATTTGGATTCGCAGAGATTTCAGGAACAGTAACTACACAAATCAACTTGAAAGTAGAAAAAAATGAGATTCGGAGTGCGGCCGCCAAAAATTGGGGTTAACTGGAAAGCTTTGTTTACACGTTTGTGCGGTTTTTCGAATGGAGTATTGCGAATAACTGCAGCGGTCTGTTTTGATTATTGTTTATGTTTCTTTTACAAATCATTACGAAGCGATTTGATTTTCGGTTCAGCAACTGCATTGTTTTTGTTTACTTGAATTGCACTTTTTAAAATCCTAAGTAATATTAACTCCTTAACTACTCAAATTACGTATAAAGTGAAATGAAGATATCACTCCAATAGCTTTATTGTAAATGCGATACAATCATAATAAAACCAAATAATTTGTAATAAACATTTATTTACAGTGAGTCAACGCCTTCAGTAGAAACATCATTTATCGATGTGGAAGGCTTTTCTAATAATGAAAAATATCATAACGAAAACGAAAATAGTAAAAACATAACTAACAACAACAAAACTATTCTGAATGTGACTGTAGTACAACTAGTGCTGACACTGACACACGCGTCAGCATCTGTGTAATAGGGACAAAAAATGCGCGCGGGCGAGCGTGCATCTATCTACTTCAGAGCGGTCAAAAAGTTTGACGCGGACTATATGGAAGGAACGTCACAGACACGCGTGTCAGCATTGGGTCAATAGGGACGGGGACGCGCGCGTGCGAGCGTGCTCCGTCTGCAAATCTTCCGCGTCCCTCTGATAAGTAAATTTGTATTCTATGCGTCTATCTACTTTAGAACGGTCAAAAGTTCGATGTGGACTATACGGAAAGAACATCACAGACACACTTGTCAGCATTGGGACAATAGGGACGCGGAACGCGCGTGTGCGAGCTTGCTCCGCCTGCGACACTTTCGCGTCCCTCTGATAAGTAAATATGTATTCTGTGCATCTATCTACTTCAGAGCGGTCAAAAAATTCGATGTGCACTATACGGAAGGAACGTCACAGACACATGTGTCCGCATTGGGACAATAGGGACGGGGAATGCGCGCGTGCGAGCGTGCTCCGCCTGCAACTCTTCCGCGTCCCTCGGATAAGTAAATTTGTATTATGTGCATCTATCTACTTCAGAGTGGTCAAGACGTTTAACGCGGATTATACAGAAGGAACGTCACAGACCAACGAGTCAGCGTTGGGACAATAGGCACGGGAACGCGTTCGTGCGAGCTTCCTCCACCTGCGACTCTTCCGCGTTCCACTGATAAATAAACTTGTATTCTGTGGATCTATCTACATCAGAGCGGTCAAAAAGTTTGACGCAGACTATACGAAAAAGGAACGTCACAGATACACGTGTCAGCGTTGGTGAAATAGAAACGAGTGACGTACGCGGGCGAGCGTGCTCCGCCTGCGACTCTTCCGCATCCCTTTGATAAGTAAATTTGTGATCTGCGCATCTACTTCAAAACGTTCAAAAAGTTTAACGAGGACTATACGAAATCATTATGTAGAGTTTCAATGGCACTTTTCAAACAAACACATTTCTACTGAAGTGTGTGCGAGATAAATACATTAAAATACCGTAAAGTATCATACATGAATATTGATAAAGCCATCGAAAAGTATTTAAACAAGAGATAATTATTTTTATTACAACAATGATCATACAATCAACAATTTGTTAGAATAAAACTAGTAGTATTTTCTAGCATGTACCGTTGACATTGTCATAAACCTTTCTTGTCGCGTGTGTACCCGAGGCTATTCGATGTTACAGTATTTTTACATACATATTATGATCCAAATCTTCTTTGTATTGCGTAAGTCGTATTTTAAATAAAAATGGCTCACATCGTAATGAAAATGTTGTCCCGTTAGTGTATTAGGAACCAGGACTATACCCAGGCAATGCCAGATTTACTATACATCTTTTCATTCGCTAATAAGCTACAATCAAATTTAAAAAACCGTTATATCCAAAAGAGATTTCAATATTTCAAGTCAATACTTAGGTAATCTAGTCCAGGTAATGTTAAGTTTTCAACATAGAATACAAGTTCAATGGTAAAGAAAAATTACTAATTTCTTTAACTTTAAACAAAGATCATAAATATTTAATACATAAATCCAGTACATTATTGACAGAATAAGTAGGAAAGAATACAAAGCCAATAGAATACGTTTAATTCTATTATCAATCCATTAACGTAAACATAGTAATTACATTTAGTATTCGTTCACTAGTAAAAAATGTTAGTAAGGAAAGGGTACGTGAAATAACAAAATTGAGGATCCTAACATCCTAAGAGCAGCCGGTACCAGGGTGATATGTGGTGGGTTGCGTGTAAGAATATCAAATAGACATCCATAGGGTTGTCAAGAAACATATTGGTGTGTTACTTTCTTAACCTAAAATTCTTATCATAAAGAATTCATAATGCATGTATGTTTAGCTTAACAAGAGTATGAAATAATAGGATGTTTCGACTTATGCATTGTCCCGTCTTGATTTACTTTTTTGGCTTTAACTTTAGGTGAAATTTTTCAATAATTTTATGGGAGACCTCGTGAAGCGATGCGTACTTTATATTGAAGTGCATCAGAGATTTTTTTACAGGTGGCGATAGTTCTACTTCAATCACTCGGTCGTGCGTTTGATTTTGTTTTAAAGTAGAAGTAAAATGATTAACCCTATTCAATATACATATAATATTCCGAAAGTAAGACAAGAGCGATGTATAATCCCCGTAAACTCTTTAAAAAATACTGTTAATTCGACATGTTACTAAACATTCAGAAGTATTCCGTTTTTGCTTGTCCCTTATCTGTATATTAATACGTGGAGAAATTACGTACTCTTTTTTAAGCATAAAACCGAAATGGAGGAGTGTGTGCTTTGGCATAGGTAAAGTTTATATGTAGAAGTGCAGAAAATTATAATTCATATGTAAAATTTATTACAGATATATTAATGTAAAAATAAAAGATTAATTGTTTACGTTCATACAGAATGTCAAACATATTTGTACACATGTTTGGTCAAATAGTCGCTTTGACTACAGATTGTATTAATAAACCTATACAAATAAATAAACTAAAGTGTCTCTTTGTTATATCAAAATATCAGGTTGATATGTAATTATATATGGTATTTAAAAAATGTTTGTTTGTTTGTTTGTTTTAAATTTCCGAAATGAATGGACCGATTTTAAAAACTATATGATTATAGGGCACCGTGATTACACGATAACACAAGAAAATTAGTCAAAATAACTATTATATTATTTGTATGACTCTCTAGATATTTGCACCATACTTATAAAATTTAACAAAGCTAAGTTTTTAATTCCATGTTTTAAAGTCGTAAAAACATTTTTAATAAGACTGTCAACCCTAGCGGGTAGCGGCTTTGGGTGGCGCGGCACGGCGGCGCGACATCATGGCGCGTGGCATGCGATGCACACAGAAGGCGCGAACGTAATACCGGCTGTACCATCACGTCCGGATATACAACGGCCTTAGACTTATATTGAACTTATTCAAAAATTTAACAAACACGGTTTTAAGCACATCACGAATTTGCAAAGTCGCTTAGCAGGGTAATGATGTTTTAAGGTAGTGTTTGAACGTCAATAAGAGCTTTCTAATTCTACATTGAATAAAGTATATTTGATTTTAATTTATATGTCAAACGTTGTTCAAACATTTCCGCTAATATTTCAAAGTATGTACATATAGATAGAATTAAAGAGCCTTTTGATTATTTAGGTTAATTCTCGTTAAGGCTAAAACTATTTTACCGAGAATTATGCTTCATTTAATTTTCTATCATTAAAAATTTCTATAAGGGTACGCAGTAACGAGGTTACTGGAAAGAGGTCAAAAAGGCCGTATTGTAGGCGGTAGAGTCACGCTTAATCTACTACTGGTTTCAGCATGAATGTGTTGGTTCACCCGGGGTAGTACCACCCTCTCACAGAAAACCGACGTGAAGTACAGTGCTTGCATTGTTGCGTTTCGTTAGGTTAGTGAGATCGCCGGAGGCCCACCTCCCCTTCCCTCGTCCCTCCCTCCTCACTTCCCCCCGCGCGTCCTCCTTTCATCTACCTTACCCTTTCCCCCAAACATAGGCTGGCAACGTACTTGCGACCTCCCCTGGTCTTGCAAGTGTCTATGTACGATGGTAATCACTGAACATCAGGTGATTTATCTGTTCGTTTGCCTCTTATAACATAAAAGAAAAAACAAAACAAATTTATATGATCTAGGCAATCTCGATAAAATTGTAATTACACAAATAGAAAGTATGGTACAATTAGTCCAGAGAAAGTACGTAATGATCATAAATCAACAAAACCATTTTCCGGAGAACAAAGTTACGGGAACTAGCCTATTATCCTTACTAATATTATAAATGCGAATAAGAGTTTGTATGTTACGCTTCTACTCAACCAATCATACACACAGGAACACAAAAGGAAATTTGGAACCTTCCATCCAGGAAAATGCACAGTCCTCCGAGCATAGGTCGCGAAATAACGCTAACAAAGCCGTAAGCAAAAGTTGTTACCATATAATAAATAATACGGTTTGATTATTCTAAAGCACTTTTGAAGTAGCTCTTAATATTAATGTTCTGGTAGCCACAATGAATAGCTAGCGATTACACTCTTTAGAGTAGACAAAGTAGAGCCGTCATTCAAAATAAGGAGAGATAGCGGTCATACGCTTAGGTCTATAAAAATTCATTTTATTCAAGTCTGTAGGTGGTAGAGCCACGCTGATGCTATAACTGGTTTCAGCATGAATGGGTCGGCTCCCCCGGGGTAGTACCAGCCTCTGACAGGAACACCGGCGTAAAGTAACAATGTTTTTGCGTTTCGTTCGGTCAGTGAGAGCGCCGGAGGCCCACCTTCCTCCCTCTCCATTTCCTCTCTTCCTCTTCCCCCTCCCCCCCTTCCCCACCAACACAGGCCGGCAAGGCACTTGCGACTGCTTTGGTGTTGCTAGTGTCTATGGACGGTGGTGATCACTTAACATCAGGTGACCCACCCGTTCGTTTGCCACCTATGACATAAAAAATTCTTCAAATATATTGTAATCACGGACCATAACACGTGGTTATTAGACTTTTATCTGCAACATATTTTAATTAATTAATTAGTTGGTTGGCAACTGTTGCAACAGTGTCAACCAAGGTACGCGTTTTTAAATATTTTTATTCTTTTAGTTACTAATCATTCGCTCTCTTTCTATTACTAGTTTCAGATATAACTTTTTCAGGTACACCTAGGACAAATAAAATCAAACATTCTTTGTTATAGTAAAACGTGATAGCGGCCAATCTATTGCAGACGGTGAGAAAGTGACGTTAACATATTTAATTATAGATTTCCACTAAATAACGTCTTCTTCGATCAAATATTGCAATCACTTTTGAATTAGTTACTTCTAAATGTTTTTTAATATCATTAGGAGGTAAACGGACAGGCAGATCACTTGATATTAAGTGATCATCGCCATACATAGGCACTAACAACACAAGGAGAGTTACTATTAAGTTGCCAGCCTGTGTTTGGGGAAGAAAGAGAGAGGGGGAGGGAAGATTGGCTTCCGGCGCTCTCAATGACCGAACGAAACGCAACAATGCAAGCACTGTTACTTCACATCGGTTTTCTGTGAAATATGCTACCCCGGTCGAGCCACCTATTAATGCTGAAACCAATAATAAATTCAGCGTGGCCTACTTATCACCTACAAATTATATTAAACATTTAACTAATATCTTTTAATAATGTATTGGTCTAATAAACAAATACATCGAGCATTTAGATTACAAATTTTAGATGCAAATAATTAACAAGTCCTTTATAGTGGTATCTATTTATACTGTACGGACAAATGAAAGAATAATAAATACAATACTCTGGATATCCTCGGATAACGAGTTTGCTTTTTCATTTTATAAAACTTGCATTGGAAGCATACTCACCAGAGCGAAAAGAAACCTTATTCACTATTATTTTACGGTTTAACTATATTTAAACTTCTATACTATGTGTTTATATGTACAAAGTGGAAACTGTTTTTTAAGTAAATTTCGCTTAAATTAGCTACTGTATTTTTCGTTGTAAATCCTCTTGTAATCCCATGTTTTTTATTAGGTATGCCATGAGTTCATAACTCCAGAACTTATTATTAATTCTTTATTTAATACTAGTTGCCCGTACCGACTTCGCTCGGGCGTTCTAAGAGAAAGAAACCAAGTGTATATTTAGCCATGGCCATGGTTCAATAGGGTATCCTTTATTGTACGCCCATTAATGAAATAGAATGGCAACTGCACAACTGAATATCAATCTGTCAAAATATTCGAAGATCTTTATTCTTTTTTCTGTCGCACTCGCTTTATATGGATAATTTTTTTTTCCGAAATGAAAACGCTGTTGACCTGAAATGGTCTTCACAGCTTCACCGAACTATTGAGGTGAGCGCTAAAGGCACTCAGCCGATTTGGGATGTTTGTGCGACTAACTCAAGGGTGCACGGCACACCTCGGCTTAGCCTGTCGCCAGTTTTGTGCAAAAATCGCGACCTATCTGAGATAACCTAAGCTAAGCTATCTACATATACGTATATGAGTTATTGAAACATGCATGTGTACCTCAACAACTCCTATATGTATTTCGTGTAGGAAAAATATTAATAAAGAAATGTATGTTAGTACGCACTAATCTCCGAGACGCTGAATAACATCTGATTAAACTTTTACTGGCAAATAGAGAATTTTTGGGACTATTGCTTAGGCTATATATAACCATGAACTATGTACATAATTATGTATATCACAAGAAATTATAAGTCAGTAAACTGTTATTAAAAAATAATAATAATTAGAATAGCTAATAAGAGTCCATAATTAATTAAAATAAAGCACGTAATTCCTATGAGCTAACGAAAATCATTAGTATAAAGTCAGAAGCCTCAATTAGTTCTAAATAATCTAATTTTAGCTTCAAATAATTATATATTTGCGCTTCGACATACAGATGGGAACGATCGGGAATACGAAAACGATAAGTAGATTCCTAGGATATCAAGTCTGCACTTTATGTAACGGCAATAAAGTCTATATTGCGGTACAAATGATCTTTCCTACTATACATAGCAAGTACTTGCTAATTCCAATTCGCGTGTGGCGATATTGGCGATGATGGCAACTTTTATTTTTTGGTACTTCGGTCTCGTAGTCATACATATAGAAACTATTAGACAAAAAATTATTTCAAATAATTAAATTTATACACAACACTTTTCTACATCGATTCTGTAACATGTATCGTGCTATATATATACACTAATATTATAAAACTGGAAGGTTTGTTGGTTTGGTTGAACACGCTAATCTCATGTATTACTCGACCGATTTGAACATTTTTTTCAGTGTTAGATAGTCATATATCGAGGAAGGCCTATACTGCCTATGTAGAATATATATCATCACGCTAAGACGAACAGGGGCGGAGTACCAATGAAGAATGTTTCAAAATCGGGGTGTTTTTCCTTTTGAGAGCTTCCGCTGCGTGTTAACGTAAGACCAAAGTAACGCGGACAAAGTTGCGGGCAGGAGCTATTTTAGAAATTAGTGTGGTACAATATGAGAACAACATAGATATTCGAGACAAATTTATCCAACTATAATGCAAATGTTGCATTCAAATTATCTTGGGATTTGTAATTTATGACAAGGAATCACTGTACTACTTTTAATGCATATACAAAAGTGAAAGATGTAGGTATACAACCTTCAAATAAAAAAGTGAGTGAATCTGAAGACAGTAAGATAATCAAAAATATTGATAGAATTGACAGACTTACATTTAGTTTTTAGGGAAGGGAAGATTTCAGTTTCTTTATTAGAACACCCATGCGAAACCTAGGCAGGCAGCTTGTATAACAGAAGTCACTGAAATAATCAATTATTAAATTGTATTGAAACTCTCATTTTATGTGTCTCTTTTTATTCAAATTGGAATATTTGAAAGCTCGTGTTCGTATCTTACAGTTTCCTAAGTGCACGGTCAGTTCCCAGCACCGGCAGTGAGTTTTGCGCAATCGGGCCTGCCTAATTACCGCCAGTAAAAACTAATTGCGAACAACCGAGTGCCGACGGTACTGCCGTTCTTACACGCCAGCGTAATGTACTCACGAATATTCTGATTAATGCACTGTTAGCTAACTTTGTAAATCCTCTGGGTTACTTTTAAATACTCTTCTCTAACAAGAGTCATTTTTGAAATAATCGTTGTTATACTACTTCATCATCAATATAAAGTACTTCATAAATGTAACGAGATGCTACTTATTAATTTAAAAAAATTGAACTGTCATGAGACGCCTGGCAGATGTGAAACATCAAAATTATTCTGAATAAGTTGTTTGCATAAAAGGACAGATTACGACAGGAATTAGTTATGGCATAATGAAATTCCATGAAATAATGACTGTTTATTTATGTTATTACATAAATATTCATTTTTATTGAATACAAAAATTCAAAAAGGGGATGGGGAGAGACAAGGGAAGCGGGAGAGAACAGGGGAGATGAGAGTAAGGGAGATGGACCTCCGGCGCTCTCACTGACCAAACAATGCAAACACTGTTACTTCACGTAAATTTTCTTTGAGAGGTTTTAACCCGGGTGAGCCGACCCATACAAGCTGAAATTTTAAACCGACTTTAAATGTAATCAAGATTATAAATATTGCTCGAGGACGCTATATGATTTTCTTAAGGTTTTATCGTGAATGCATTACTTTAGCAGACGCTTGTTCAAACAAACAGATAGATAGATAGATAAACAGACTTTTTTAAAATGATTGAACTTTATTACTTATTTCAAGACACCTGCAACAATTTCTTTTATACAAATGTAGAGAGTAAAGACATGTTACATTTACATTCATATTGTATCTATATAATTATTAAAGCGGTTCTTGTTATACCTATATCTATATATAAAAAAATAGACAACGTTACCATTTATAAAATTATAAATGAATGCAAACAAATGCTAAGAAACAAAATGTTGAGTAGCTAACTTCAGGGTATCGGTTTTTCGTGACGGTGTGCGCGCGCATTGTAAAATCTACTCTCATCATTTTTC
The DNA here is from genome assembly GCA_014332785.1 of Antheraea mylitta. NCBI lineage: Eukaryota > Metazoa > Arthropoda > Insecta > Lepidoptera > Saturniidae > Antheraea > Antheraea mylitta. The sequence goes on from JACEII010000011.1 coordinate 1,800,573, forward strand.
CCTAACGCGCCAGAAGATATATAACTTCAAAAACGGTAAAACTATAGTAATTATTGCTGCCATATTTAATGAAAAAAAAAAAACAACGACAAAATTAGGTCATCGTCTGTGGGATTGCATGCGAGAAATTTCGTAAATTATTAAATTAATGAAAACGTACAATTTGCATATCTGAAACATAAATGTTGATCATGTTGAAATATTATTCGAAACAAACTTATTGTCATGGTAATGTAAATTGACACCCGTGTTCGGGGTAATTTAATTTGTCTGAGTAATCCAGCGAACAAGAGCGGGTAATAGCCACCGCTGTAATTCATAATAATTCAAAACAGGTGGGTCGACCATCTTAACGGACGACTGTAGAGAATCCATCTCATGGAATACTTCAAGAATTAATTAAATGCTCCATTATATAATAAATTATAACTATTATAAATAATATTATTATAACAAAACGAATATTAAAGAATTACACAAGATATTTGTTTCTGTCACCGTTGAGAATTCAATTGTTGTTTTATTTGTATAGTATACTAGCCCCTGCTCGCGACTTCGTCCGCGTAGTAATAGTTACTATGGGCTAACGCTAACACGCAGCGGAAGCTCTCAAGAGAAAAAAAATCGCGTGTTTGAAACATTTTTCATGAGTGCTCCGCCTTATTGGTCTTAGCGTGAGTTTATATAGCCTAACCTTCCTCGATAAATGAGCTATATATATAACATTGAATTAATTTTTCAAATCGGACCAGTAGTTCCTGAGATTATCCCCTACAACGTCACAAACTCACAAACTTTACCGCTTTATGATATTAGTATCGATTTATAATTGATAAAATAGAAATAAACGAAGAATAGTATCTTTTTTCTCTGATTTTTCTTATTTATTTATTTTTTGTTTAATAGCTATTAAGTTTGTTCTAACAAAAAAATTTTTTTTCTACCTTAGAGGAGTCAAAACCTATATTTATGAGATTTTATTTGTCATACTTCACAATGTTTACGGTAGTAATTTACGATATTTGTACCGTTATAGGTAAGGTTTCTTAGGTAAGAAAACGTCAGTAACACTGAAACTTGAAAAAATCACAAGTTATGGTCGAATTTCGACTACTGTACGACGACTATAGAAAATATGAAATAATAGAAAATTTAATTTAATTGAAACATTAAAAAACATAAAACTTTAATATTTCTAGAGTTCATCTTATGAACACCTGGTTTGGATAACTTGACTGCCGGAATAAATTTCATATAAAATGTATAATTGGACAAATCTTATAATATATTCAGTTAAAATCTGTAAAACTAAACATTAGATGAAATAAAATAAAATAAAACTGCCGTTAAATAAAATTATTTGCCTTTATTCACACTTTTATATTAAAAACGCCAGACATTTTCACGAATCGCCACGTGCGACTCTGCAGCAGACCATTTAACAATTTCAGAATTTAATATACACAACCTACCTCACATTTTATAACTATTAGAGGTCTTTATAACTAATGTCGTACGTGATAATTAGAGTGTAAATGAATAACAAGCACAAATATCCTAAAGGGGAAATGTTGGTATAACGTATCTTAATTTAAAAAAATATTTTTTAGAATCTGAATATATTAAATTATCAAACTGTCTCTTACAAATATATACACTTTACTCCATTATAACAATAGTATGTGTTCTATACTAATCATCATTGTCGTCAGCCTGTTAGAAAGCCACTGTAAGCCATGTTCATACAAGAAAGGTAAGAGCATAATCAGCACACTAGCTCACGACGTCTTGGCGGTTTCAAACTCTCTATCTACCAGGTGACTGTTTAGACAGTAGCAATATTTCTGGAAGACACTCTGCATTCGATTCTCCTTCTAAATCAATTATAAACAATCCTCTAGACGTCTATGTTAAAGGATAGTGTCAATGACCGTCTGCTGATTTCACTTTCATTTGAAAGGGAGCGTGGGATCGTCAGGAACAAAACAAAAAGGTTTAGTAGTCCGGTGAAGCTGTTAAGACTTTGCTGGGACAATAGCGTAGTCAGTTCGAGAGAAAAAAAGGTTTATTGCCCCGTTTAGTATCGAAAGTTATTAATTCCGGGTCGCCCATTGTAGTTTTTGGCAGCAGTTATTGCACTTAGGCTTATTACTTTATTTACACGTTTGTAGCTATACTTTTGAAAGCCTTAGAACAAACTTTAACTTAGATTTACTTGATTGATTATTAGTATGATATATACTAGAATACTGCAAGTATCTAACCTTTCACCTGGTATATCTTCCCACATACGATGTTACTATAAGAACATTACTCAAATTCAGGTTTCATCATGATGCCTTCCATCACTGTAAGCTGATAATTTTACCAATTTAAATAAGGAAATGTACGTGAATTCCGAAAAATTCCTTGGTACATTCGGGGGTTCAAACCTGTAAACATCGAATTAATATTCTCTCTAATAAACCACACGACTTTATATAAAACACTTTTTGCTAGTCCGTTTGTAAGTATGAACGCATTTATCTCAAAATCTATTAAACTGATTTTGGATGAAACTTCTTTTTATGTTTCTTATAAACCCATAGGTACTCATGCACTGTTTCTGAGGTTGCTTTAACTGTAGGTTATCTGTTCAATAACGTTATCGGTTCGATAACTTATCTAATTGCGTTTCTGAACAAACAATCATACGATAAATGACAGTAAAACTCAACGGGCCATTTGACAGTTTATCTTATGGATATTTTTGTTGAGTCAATAACTATTGGTAGTTTCTCAGAAAGCGGGTATCAGCGAAGCAGTTGGTCATGAGTTTGTAACTATATAAATAAGTGTATATGATATTACATTATTGAGTGTGTGCAGATATACGAGTGCGTGCTAATTCTGATACATAAACATTTGATGATTTCCCTAAAGTGCTACATTTCAACAAACACTACATTGACCAAATAATTAACATTAATAGATTAATTGTTTAACCTATTTAATTAATCAACAATTTGTTTGTCACTAACAAGTAATTTTTGTAATGTTTTTGTTGTTTATGCATTGTTATTTGTTTTGTATGTTTGTCTCGAGATGCCTTATGACTTAAGACTATAATTATTACCAATGGAAAAACTATACTAGGCTTAATCAGATAATCAGTATATTAAAACGAATAAAGGATCATTTTACATACCTACTTATTATTATAATATTGGGAACGGATACAAAGAACTGACCTAATGCAGTTGAGCAAATCAAATTAAATCAAAAATACGTTATACAGTTTAGGCAATAATAAGGAACTAATGAACTGACTAATCCATATGAGCCTTGGTCTATTTGCTTCGAGTTGTGATCCCATAGTTCTAGGAAAATAAAAAATTGTAGATTCTATAACGACAGTTCTCTTCTCCTTCCCCTCCCCCTTCTCCACCAACACAGGCTGGCAACGCACTTGCGACTGGTCTGGTGATGCTGGTGTCTATGACGGTGGTGATCACTTAACATCAGGTGACCCATTAGTTTGCCTCCTATGACATAAAAAAATAATAAAATATTACTTTATAACAAAACAGGCGACTTTGAAATATTACGAATAATTGCAACAAGAAATTACCTCAAAGATCTTTTACTATTTGAGAATTAGTAGCGAATTATACACACTACACCAGTAGTTTTCCTTACTTTATAATATGACTATAGCACTGATTTTCATATACTTTTAATCTTCTGGTACTTCTATCAAAGTAGTAGGCAACAGAACCGTTACAATGCAAAAACGCGTAGAGAAAATACATTGAAACCATGGATGGAGCTCGCTATTTATTTACTTCGAGTACACTGTTATAAAAATTGAAGCTCTGTTCCAGAAACACAATTGAAAGGTGAAACTTCAACCTTCCTGTCATTCAAACGACACGGAAGTCTGCTCCAGCCAACTTTATCTTGACAAGTAGGTACAACACGCGAAACTCGAGACATTTGCGAAATTTTGAAGTTAACTTCCAACCTTCGTATACAAACTCCAAATCGGTTATAAATTATGTATCAGTTTTAATATACATACCTTAATATTTAAATAATTCATATTTTAACAGCAATTATTTCAACATACACATTTGTATGTATTTTCTCGTAGAAAAATTATTTAGTAAAACAATTTAGAATCGAAGAGAGCCGCCAAAATGCTGCACAACATCATAAAAAAATGAACGTTTTTTTTTTTTACTTTATTTTTGGCAATCAACCGTTCAGATTATTACTGCCATTGTCAAGTAGTAAATAATATTACAAGCGTAGAACGATCATTTCAATATCAAGCATCGTGTGAATCAACATTCTAACAAGATGGTGGCTCCCTTGTTAGAACCTTCCATGGAGTTTTTGTGGCATCTCAGAATTGCATGATCCGTGGTATTACTTTTCATTCACTTCACTTATGCATAATAAACTAACCATATTACATAAAACACCACCAACTTTATACAATATAGAGTCAAGTAACACAAGATTATGAATAAAATATAAAATCCACTACATGACAGACTGAAATCCCGCCAAAAAAACCAAATGAACGTTTATTCTACTATTTTGGTTTTAGTAATTGATTATTTAACATTATTATTTTACAGTATTATGGTGACATATGACCCACGAATGTTCCTAATACTTATAGAAAAAGTGTACTCTATAAATCCTATCGTAAGTGGTCCGAGTGCTAAGTGCAATATTAAATATTAAAATAAAGCAATGTCTAGATAAATGATTCAATTCACTCACCTTGACGTTAATTCCGTGAATTATATATAATTTATATCACAGAAGACAAACGAACCGACGGGTCACCTGATGTTAAGTGATCACCGAGGTAAAATGAAATCTATGTATATTACCGTAAGTGAAACCGAGAGCAAAATGTAGTATTTTATAAAATTTTCTCCTTTAAACACACAATTAGTAACTTAAAAACATAGTATATATTAATGACAAATACATAACCGGATTGATCAACAAAGTAAACGCTTCAAGCTAATTCAGCTACATATCAATCTTTAAACAATCCGTGTTATTAATTAAATACGTGTTAATTAAACACACAGTAAAACAGAAACATCTCAGAAATGCAAACAAGTAAAGCGAACAAGGGAACACAAATAACAAAAGGGAATAGATTTGGCAAATGCTAAATATTCCCTAAAGGACACGATTTTAGACAACTCCAGATTCTTAATGTAATGATCCCCTTGTGCTGTATTTATTATATGTTCCTCTTGGTTAAGTGTTCTGAAGTCTCTCGTACGCGACGTTAAAGACACATCCATACAAATAAAATGGTAAATAGGAAAATATATGGTCTGCAAAGTCTAAAATGATTCCTTTGAACCGTGACTATCTCACCTGCAAATAAATTCGATAGAAACACTAGAACAGCATCAAGAATATTTTATGAAGGAGAGAGGAGCGCACCGCACCAAGTCGTATCACGTATTCACCTCGCTACGAAATGCACAAAATAAAACACTCAACAAAGAATACGAAACCGGACTGCAATCGTAAAATGGCCGGCTTTCGACCATTATGCAAATGTGCAGAATTAAAAATGAAACTGATTCATTCTGCTAAACTAATGTTAAGGAAACTTCTCTTTAACAGTTCTAGAGAGAACAATGATCTTTTCTTTCTTATACATAGAATTATTGAAATCTGTCGCTGTGCTTCTTGCGTTATACAATAACCACTGGCTACATTTTGATCATTTCTCTTAGTTCTTAGATCTTTGGTCGTTACCTAAAAAGTCCATTATCACGATATCTTTTTTCAATATAAAATTATTAAAGTTATAAGAAAAAAGTCTTATAAGCTTTACGCGGTTAGTGATGTGTTTTTTTGCAGTGTAGAAATGGACGACCTTTTTTTTATGTCATAGGAGGCAAACGAACAGACGGGTCACCTGACGTTAAGTGATCACCGCCGTCCATAGACACTTGCAACACCAGTGGAGTCGCAAGTGCGTTGCGAGCCTATCTTTCGGGGTAAGGGTTAGAGGAGGAAGAAGGGGCGAGGGGAGGAGAGGTGGTCCTCGGGCACTCTCAATGACCAAACGAAAAGCAACAATGCAAGCAATGTTATTTCACGTCGATTTTGACCGGGTGAGCCGATCTAATCATGCTGAAACCAGTAATAGCTTTGGCGTGGCTCTACCATATACAAATGTAATATGTAATGCGTATGCATAAGAGAGAAACTAAACAGATAACATTTTTTTTAAACAAAAATGTTAAGTATAGTTTCGTTTGAATTTTTTTTCTACTGTACATAACATATGTTATTAATATATAACGCAGACAAAGTCGTAGGTATTAGCTAGTATTAAATAAACATATTAATTTTGTTCATTCTACGGCTAATACGCAATTAAATATTTGAATTCGCGAGTGCAGATTCGTGTAGGTGCATTGGTAAGCACTCGCAAAACTGTTAGGATTTACATTCAGTTTGTCGAGGAAATAAACCTGTCAGGATCATCGCGGTATTCCAAAATATTCCTGGAACATGCCATTAGTCGAGTGAAAAGGTCAATCGGAAATATGACAAACAATATTCAGTAAAGTTTTGTTAGTGGCTCGTGAAATATTTTTTATTTTTACCCTTTTTACATATAAATCGCCGTATACTTTGGATAGGATAGGTGGGCCTAAGGTGGTCTTACTGACCGAACGAAACGGAACAATGCAAGCACCGTTATTTCACGTCGGTTTTCTATGAGAGGGTCGTTTAATAGGTGTAGACTCCAATTATGCAATAAACCGTAATTTTCAAGTCTCTTGCCATCTATAAATGTATATGTATATGTTGTAATGCATGCGGTTGTATTTGAGAGTTAGCGTTTAGCATTTATTCAGCAAGAAAGTGGAAGCATCTATCCACCTTAACAAATTATCTTGTTCTTGACGTGAAGCTTCTTCTTATAAGCTTTGAAATTCCAATCGGCAACATTTTTGTGTGACAATAAGTGGCCGGGGTAGACGTTATATCGGGTAGAACTTTAGAAACACCGGTTTTCGCCTTATCGCCGCAGTTAAGCATCGTCGAGCGCGGTCGGTACTTGGATGGATGGAAGGAACACCGCGTGACTGTGGTTTTTTGTTATATTTTTTAAATTAAAATTTTTCCCTGTAATACAATAGTTTCACTTCTATCGTGTGTCTTTATGACACAGCCTGTTTTTTATATTAATAAAGTCTATTTCGTGTTAAACGAATGTAGTGTAAAGACGTGCTAATGTATTTTATGACAACTTTCAAAGAAAATTTAAATAGTACAAATATGTTTTGAAAGTATTCAAGAGAAATCAAAGAGAAATTAATACAGATAACCCGACATTACATTAATCGTATTGTACATATTTTTTTTTTATATAATATAGTAGACAAACGGACAGGCGGGTCACCTGATGTTAAGTGATCACCGCCGTCCATAGGCACTCGCAACACTAGAGGAGTTGCAAGTGCGTTGCCAGCCTATGTTTAGAGGGATGGGGGAATGGGTGGAAGGGAGAGGAGAAGTGAGGGGAAGGTGGAAGTGGGTCTTCGGCACTCTTACTAACCGAACGAAACGCAATAATGCAAGCACTGTTATTTCACGTCGATTTTCTGTGGGTCGGGTGATACTGCCCCGGACGAGACGACCCATTCATGCTGAAACCAGTTATAGCTTCATCGTGGCTCTACCACCTACAAAAATTTATTAGAGTAATCCACTATTCTACCTATAATTTTAATGATTTAAGTTTTTGTTAGAAATATATGTTGTATTAGAATTTAAACCTGGAAATATTGGTCTAAATTTGGCAACCTCAGTTATAACAATTATAAAACGCTATGACAGCAAATATCTCGGAATTCGCCGTAGCTCAGAATACCGGGACAAGGGTATATATTATCACAGAATGCTTCGTGTTATATGTAGTCTACTTAACGTTATGTAGCGAGAGCATCGTAGTAGTATTATTGCAAGCTACAAGTTGTAGTTGCTACGCGAGTAAATGTGCTACGCTAACCGAATGTTTTCTTTATGAAAACCGCTTATCAGTAGTAAGCTTATATGAAAATATAGAATTACTTTGTATTCATAAAATGCAACATCCATGAGCCCCGTATGTATTCTGTCATCTTCTAAATATTATTATTATTGAAGGTATACTTCTTTTGGCGCGTTGGGGAAAAAGGATGTGAGTAAATTTTAAGACGCGCACGCACACCGTCACGAAAAACCGACACCCTGAAGTTAGTTATAGTCAACATTTTGTTTTTTTTTTTTGTTTTTGTTGTTTGTATTTCTATGTATTAAAACTTTCAGTGTATTAAATACCTTTTTTCTATTGTTAGTGTCGTTTTTTCTACGAACGTAGAATAAGGCGAAAGATAAAATTTTTGAAAAGATTTTTATCTTGTTACGCCAAAGATGTATAACTTCTAACGCGTGTACACACACACACTTTTTCCATTATGATGTTCTGTAACTTTTTTTAATAATGAAATATTCAATAATTATTTCAAATACATATTTGAAATAAATGATGTTACATAGGGTCCGCCTGCGGATGATGCGGTATCTATATAGTTAGTATGACTACATTATAATAGCTTTTTTTTAACTGACTACGCTATTGACCTAGTGAGGCCTTCACAGCTTCACCAGACTACATACTAGCTTTTACTCGTAGATTTCTTTATGTTGATCTAGATTCGATCTGTTCGTTGAGAGCAGTGTATTTATTTGGATGAATATGTCCTTTCCTGTACCTTTAAGAACGTGTACGCAACATTTCATAATGATGACCCTAGAACAATATTTTCTACAACGATACACTTACGTATATAATTTAAATATCTTAATATTAACATCAAATATGCCTTCTCCTAACCAATATTATAAATGGGAATGTGTTTGTTACATTCTCACGCCGTAACTACTTAACCAATCATAAGAATATTTCATATACGTATTATTAGACTCACAGTAAAGGACATAGAGTACCTCTAACCAAAAAAAAAACTTTTTCTGAGGAATAGATTAAATTTACATAATACGCGGGCGAAACTGCGGGTATACGCTGGTATTAAAAGGAAGTGAATTTGTTTACTTCCTGAGAACCTCGATGTACCTCTAGTATTACCCTCTCACAGAAAACCGACGTGAAGCAACAGTGCTTGCATTATTACGTTTCGTTTTTTCTGTGAGAGCAAAGGAAGACCATCTCCTCCCTCAACCCACCCTTTCCCCTCCCCTGCTCCTCTTCTCTATCCCCCGCGCCCAACACAAGCTGGCAACGCACTTGCAACTCCCCTGGTGTTGAAAGTGTGTATGGACGGTGGTGATCACTTACCATCAGGGGACCTGGTCGTTTGCCTGCTATGGTATAAAAAAAAATTAGAACTTGAAGTAAAAATATTCTACTGTTCATTTCATGCAAGAAACTTTCATACGTCTCACCTACAAAATTTGCCTTCGAGAGTTTTAGGCCCCAGAAAGTTATTACGCAGCCGACCAGTTTTACTGTAATGCAATAAAATGGTAGTAGCATTTGCAATGAGACTCGAAGAAGGAACGTTAAAATCAAAGATCGTAAAACTATCCGACTTCGGTCACCCGTTTCATGAATAAAACGTAACGTTTTGATGGGAAAACTATAAAAAAATGTTAGTTATAGATACTATACACACGTTGTGGTTACCTACAGAGGTGCATAGAGTTCGGCCTTCACCATACACATGTATGCATAAAACATCTATACCCAGTCAGACGTGGTGTGTGTAAAAGCGTTGCAAGAGTCACGTTCGGGCAATATTTGCTGTATAAAATTCAGCAACTGAGTTGGCGCTGCGTTATGTACAGTCATCATATGTGCCACTTTTTATGTTTTATCTCGAAATAGTAACGTGACTTACAAAATAAATTTCTAGGAAGTATTTTTTATCTATATATATACTTATTAAACTTACTTACGTATAAAATAATTTAGGGTATGTATATATAACGCTATATTTTCTATTGAAATTGTGTACGATATTCTCAAAAAAGGGAAGTGATTTTATTGAAAAAATAAAGAGGTAAATGAATATTGTAACTTTTATTCCTCTCGTTTCAGCACAAAAAAAAAAAACAAAAAATATAAATTTCAAGTATTTCACAAAAAACCGGCCTGAAGTAGCATTGCTTGCATTGATGCGTTTCGTTCGGTCAGTGAAAGCGCCGCAGACCCACCTACCCTTCCCTTCCCATCCTTCTTCCCTTCCTCCCTTCCCCCCCCCCCCCCCCCCCCCCCTCCTTCAACACAGGTTGGCAATGCACTTGCCACTCCCCTGGTGTTGCAAGTGTCTATGGACGACAGTGATCAATTAATATCAGGTGACCCATCTGTTCGTTTGGCTCCTATGATATAAAAAAAAATCGTTTACTAACACCTTCACACAGGCGTACTAGCTAAGAAAATAACAAAAAAACTTACCTTTACAATAGGACCATGCAATTAAATACAATGACAACAAAATATCAATCTGTCAATTCTGTAAATCTATCACACATACTAACTTTTGATATGGAGATTTTTTTCAACCTTCAAATATAAAAAAAAGTCATATTTTCATACAAACCTAACCCTAAAACCCCATGGGTGCCCACTACCGCCATAATGGAGGACAAGGGATGAAGAAGTATTCCGCATGTCCCCCGGCGGATACAAACCTAATCCTGAGAATTACAAACATAGTATAAAAAGAATTAGCCAAATAGATGCAGCCGTTTTGAAGTGAATCACGTACATACATTCGACAATTGATTTTTGTTTACATAGATTACTAACTTCCACCCGCAACTCCATCCGCATGGAAAAGTTACTTTAAGCTAACTTTTACTCGCGACTTCGTTTACGTAGAAGGTGAAGATATTTCTAAATTATTATTAACCCCGATTTTGAATCACTCTTCATTGTTGCTCCACTCCTATAGGTCTTAGCGTGATGGTATATATATACCCTTTCTCGATAAATGAGTTATCTAACACTGAAAAATGATTTTCAAATTGGACCAGTAATTCCTGAGATTAGCGCGTTCAAGAAACAAACTCTCCAACTTTATAATAGTGGTATATATATGATCCTAAGTCATTATTATTTTATTTTATTATTTTGCACTTGTGATAGAAGAATATAAAAATGTTCACTTTTAGGTAAGCAATAACTCATTAAGTTATACTGTCACTCTAAGTAGTTATAATATCATTGATTCTAAGATGTCACATGAACTAACCCAAAGCTCTGATAGTTTCAACGAGGAAGATATTAGGAAAACTAATTAAAAAGTTTACTTAACTGACGTGATCGTACCCGGTTTAGCGTTAGATTGATATTTCATTAACACGAAACGTAATATGACGATATTAGATTCGATGCCAGTAATTGGACGGTAGTGATCACTTAATATCAGGTAGCCTACCTGTTCGTTTCCTCCTATGATATAAAAAAAAATTAAGTCTGAAAAACACAGTGGTAGTCTTCACGCAAGGCCATGCCTTATACTTACCTCTTTCAGACCCTCACTTTTACGGTATTACCATAGTCCAATAACTACTTATATTATTAACATAGTCCAATGATCGACAATCGACCACAAAAATGGTGCATCCTTTTCTTCACACTTTTTTGTACAAGCGTTGTCGAATGTAAAGTATGACGAAAAAAAAAATTTTTTTTTCTTGATAACACTAAAGCTCTTCATTTACTAATAAAAAAAGAAAAAAAATAGTGCATGGAATAGTGGAATAGTGCAATAGTGGAGGGACCGCACGCAAGAAGTGAAACTTTGTAATGTGGAAATGAAAATAAGGAGGGGTAGAAATTTATACAAATAAATCTATACTAATATTATAGAAAGGTAAAGTTTGTGACGTTGTAGGAGGTAATCTCAGGAACTACTGGTCCGATTAAAATAATTCTTTCTATGTTATATAGCTTATTTATCGAGAATGGCTATAGGTTATATAACATCACGATGAGACCAATAGGAACGGAGCACCAATGAAGAATGTTTAGAAATCGGGTTTTTTTTCTTCTTGAGAGCTGGCGCTGCGTGTTAACGTTAACCCAACGTATCTATTCCATGCGAACAAAGTTGCGGGCAGATATAACTAAATATATGTATATATAAACAGGTATGCTACGCGCATGCGTTCGAGTACCACCGATTCGTTCGCTCTGTCTCCCTCTATTCCCCTTCCCCAGGAGCGTTGAATATTTAATGCAACAGTGCTTTCATACCCCCTCCATGGCAGCGTTAAACGTTTACTTGTTGCGAGTTGCATTAGAAGTTTCACTTCAAAATTTTGAGAAATAGAGAAATAAAATGTACTTAACTGTTTTATCAGCTTATATTTATATACAGGTCTTTATGTGTTAGTCGGCTATTATCGTGGTATGCAGACTACCATTATTTACCATCCAATAATATGCAATTATTTTGCAAAACCCGCATAAAAAGTTCCCTTTTCTGTCATAACATTCAACAGTATTGGTAGTAAATTATCGAAATATATAAAATAAATATAAACTGATATTTACGTGAAACCCATAAATATTTATGATCAGCTTTATATATAAATGCAGTTATAGCGACTCAGGGATCTCATAATTCTTATCTTTCAATACGTAATATAAAATAGATAACAAATATAAGAACTTTATTGTTATCGAAAATTTGCCCTAAAATGTTCAATTATTTAGGTTTACTTTATCTCCTATAGTTTTCACTCGACACCATGAATTGCATTTATTAGTACTTCATTTTTTTTTTATCTATACATATAATAAGACTGTAAATCTAACGTGTCTGTACTTTTTCGATTTCGAGGAAAAAAATTGTTGCAGGTGTCTACAAATGGAGTAGGATATGTTAGGTAGGATGGGGGGATTTGAGGAAGGAAGTGGTTAGGTGTAGGTTGGCCTAGGCCAGAGGGGCGTTTAGGGCGACCCTCCCTCTGTTACGGAGGGGGAGATGGGGAGGGTGATTGAGCGCCTCCGCACTGCGGGACGCAAGGCGCCCGGCCCTGACGGGGTCCCGGGCCGGGTGCTAGCCATTGCTCTGGACCATCTCGGAGAGTGGCTTCGGGAGTTGTTCAACCGCTGCCTGGCGGTCGGGCAGTTCCCGAGGCCCTGGAAAACGGGGAGGCTGTGCCTGATGGCGAAGGAGGGCCGTCCTCCAGACTGCGCGTCCGCGTATCGGCCCCTTGTGCTGCTGGACGACACCGGGAAGGCGCTCGAAAAGATCGTTGCCTCCCGGGTCGTTCGGCACCTTGAGGAAGTGGGGCCGAATCTGTCGGACGAGCAGTTCGGCTTCCGGTCGGGGCGTTCCACGCTGGATGCCCTGACCCTCCTGATAAAGGTATCCACGGAGGCGACCTCTGAGGGTGAAAGAATATTGGCGGTGTCCTTGGACATTGCCACCGCCTTCAACAGTCTGCCGCACAGTATCACACTGGAGGCGCTCCATTTTTTTGGAGTGCCCCTGTATTTGCGGCGGCTGTTGAAGGCGTACCTCGACGGGAGAGAGGTCGCCTTCGTGGACGCCAGAGGGCGGATGGTCCGGCGCAACATGGCGCGGGGGATTCCACAGAGGTCGGCGTTAGGGCCACTCCTGTGGAACATGGGCTACGACTGGGTCCTCCGCGGCGCGCCCCTTCTGGAGCGCGCCTCATCTGCTACGCGGACGACACCCTAGTCGTAGCCCGAGAGGAGGAAATTAATAATTTGTTGCGCCTGGCCACGGAGGCTGTAACTCTCGAGGTCGGGCGCATCAGAAGACTGGGCCTCGAGGTGGCCCTCGAGAAGAATGAGGCCCTAATGTTCCATGGGCCTCGGAAGGGTCCACCTCCGGGGGCCCACATAGATGTGGAGGGAGTCCGCGTTAGGGTGGGGACTCGGATAAAGTATCTGGGCCTCACCCTGGACGGACGCTGGCGGTTCGAGCCCCATTTCAAGAGGCTCGGACCGCGCATAGTTGGGGCGGCAGCGGCACTCTGACGATTCTTCTCCAATACGGTGGGGCCGGGTGCCGCTTGTCGTCGCCTATACATGAGGGTCGTGTGGTCCATGGCAGCCTAAGGGGTGCCGTTATGGGTGGACGCCCTCAACGCCACCAATATTCGTGCGTTGCATGTCGCGCAACGTACTGTGGCGTTGAGGGCGATACGGGGTTACCGGCCAGTGTCCTCTGCGGCGGCCATGGTGCTGGCCGTCTCTCTTCCCTGGGAGCTGGAGGCGGAAATGCTTGCCGCCGTATATAATTATACGGCGGCTAAGAAACAGATGGGAGAGCCTCTAGCTCCCAGGGAACTAGAGCAGAGAAGGAAGTACGAGAGAGGGTTGAGAATGGAGAGGTGGGAGCGGGACCTGGCGGACGCGCAGTACGGGCGATATATAGCACGCTGGGAGCCGACCGCCGTATGCTATGAGTGTGGCGTTGAACCGGACACCGCGCAGCACACACTTTCCGAATGTGCTGCGTGGGAGGAGCGACGCCGCATTCTGGCTGCGGTGGTGGGTGATGATCTCTCGCTGCCGAGCGTCGTCAAAGCCATGCTCGGCAGCGAGAATGTGTGGAATGTTGTTGTCTTCTTCTGTGAGGAGGTCGTCACGTAGAAGGAGGCAGCGGAGAGGGTTCGCGAGGAGGACCCGCAAGCGGTCCTCTCCGCCAAAGAAGAACTGGTAGCAAGAGGCGCCAGTTCATGCGCCTTCTCCCGCCACCATAGATGGACCTAGGGGAGGTGGGTCGGGGGCCCCATCTTCCCATTGCACAGGTCCGGCGGACGAGAAGGAGACGGCTGGTGTGTACCCGGCTGTCTCCTTACAAGACGAAGGCCCGGCGACGGCACTTCTGTTGCTGGGCCACACCGCTGGGGTGGCACGATGAAGTCTATAGAGATCTCGTGCCGCCCCAACCATAGCGGAAGACGTACACCGTGGGATTTTATTCCGTGCGAGTCGGACATAACCCACCCTCTCCCCCGGGAGGGTGGGTATACATAAGAGATTTCCCCAGGTAAAAAAAAAAGAGGGGCGTTTAGGGGGGCGTGGTGAGCGAGGAGTAAACCTCGTAAAAAAAATCAATGGTTGGGCAGCGGCGGAGGGGTTTATAACCTTTCCACTACTAGCTGAACCTAGGAGGTAAGGTGCGGGGGCCCTAACCCTCCATTGCACAGGTTCGGAAGGCTGCTAGGCAGTCATGCAACCGGAATGCCTCAGCGGAGTGCGGCGTGGGAAACGCCTGCCCCGGGAGTCATCCCCATAGTGTGGCGTAGGTTGTCGTGGAGTTTTAGCCGGTTAGAGTCGCCGTTCAGGCCCCACCACTGCGTGGCTAGCACGTGGGGGTGGGCGGTTCAAGTTAATTCTCCGTCGGGAGCTTGACAGTCCATGAGGATTTTGTCACCACGTTAAAAAAAAGGTGTCTACAAATAAGTAACAGAATACATTTCAATCATTTTTAGAAATGTTAGTATACAAATAAAATGCTAGTATATAAATAAAATGATAAGAGTCTACATTTGTGCGTGCACCACTCAAAACCTAGTGGATACATTTCTATCCGATTTAGTTGTACCTGTTAGTTGTACAAGTCGCGTTATTCCATAAAAGTTAAATACTTGCTTTAAAAAAGTTTGGGTTCGTATTAAGTGCACTGCGCTCGCCGACGCTCCCGGGGTAAGTTCGCGTTATCCTTTTTCTCAAGTTTAACCTAACCTAACAAAGATAGAAGGGCGAGATATCGGACGTTCGGCGGATCCGGTGCATTTAATACGAAAGTACCCAAACTTTTTTAAAGAAACTATTTAATATGTATTTAAATTTTTTGAAATAACACATTCAGTCTTTACTTAAAAAAACTTTCACAATAGCTTAATTTAAAACAAACTTATTATAGTTAGAAGAAACTACAAGTTTTATATTCAAGTTCCAACAATAAAAACTCTTTCTTTTTACCTAGAAAAGAAATACTATTTCCGAGACATAGGTCAAATGTATGGGTATTAAATGTACGAGCGAATCCGCTAGCAAAAGCAACCATAAATATAAAAAATTATATTTAATGAATATTATATAATGTATGCTACATATTGTTAGAATACTATAAACTAAACAAGTTAAGTATGTCATTAATGTCAAATGTTATTATGTTAAGTTGGCGCCAATTTCTATGTAGTAGAAACATTTAGATTTGGTCGCTTTACCATTCTGTACAGATCACGTATAGATGTCACCTCTTTGTGTGTTATTGTCTCATATTAAATCAATTTATATTGCTATAATCGTACGTTATTTTTCCCAAAACCATCACATACGAACTAATTAACTTATATGTAGTAGAGATGTTATGGATATGATATTTCGGTTACGGTTACGGTTACGGATATGTAATTATTTCGGATTATCCGTTAGTTTGTGATAGTTTCGGTTACGGATATTAGATTGAAGTAAAATATAAATACAATTATTATGCAATAATTTGGTTAGTCTGACTCTAAGTTATCATTTGGTATTATAAATCCGTCATATTAGGCAAGTAATTAATATATCTACTCTATTTTAAGGCTATCTAAGTACTAAGATAAAAAAGCGATAAATTTAACAGTAAAAATAAACTTTATCCATATTAACTTATAACACATGTATGTGTGTGTAATAACTTAACGAGAGTTTTTATTTTTAATTATGTTTATGAGGAATGAAATCATCTATACCTATAACAAAATTTAAAGTTGTTTATCGTAATAAATTTAAAGTTGTTAATCATTGTGCTAATAGTCACAACTGAGTAAAGAAATTATATTCAACAAAAAGCAATTTTGCAGCCTTATTACCTGATAGTCCTTTATTTTGTATCAAAAAATAAATAAAACCATATTTCATAAAATTTATTCGACTGTTTAATTTGTCGGTTACCAGATATCTCAATGTTTACTTACCTGTCGAAACATGTTTTGTTTGGACTTCACCCGTATTCGAAATTATCCGAAACTTTTGTATCGGTTACGGTTACGGTTACGGATATATATTTTTTCGGATTTCCGATAGTTTCGGTTACGGTTACGGACATCCATGACATCCCTGATAAGCACATAATAATCACACAATTAATATCAGTAATAAATTCGGTAAATATACGTAACCAGTAAGTTTATTCGCATTATGTTATGAATATGAACTAGAATAAAAATCTAGCAAGATTGTTCTACCGTTACATCACTACGTAATATCTTTTTAAAAATAAATTATGTAAATAAACACACAATTGCAACAACATTAACCTATTACTATGTATAAATTTATCAAGAAATTAGGCTACCTATTAAAATAATCGACGGTTAATTGAATGTTCAATAAGTTATTTAATTTATTCGCAAGTTGCAACCGGACGGACCGGATAAGAGCCGGTCGTAATTTATTACCAGGTGCCGGTGATTTAACCCGAGTACGGTTACACGGTTCAAAAGGGTAATGTGAATATTAACCATGACATATACCAATATATATTACATATATATTGTTGTATTCGTAAATCGTAAATCAAACTACACTGTGTGACTTCTATAATGCAACTGGTTTATTTAGAGATACCTACATACTAATTGACAATCATATACAACATGCCCCTTTTCAAATAATGAAAGCTTTGTATCTTTAAACATAAAAAATACTTAAATAAAACTAATAAGGAATAATAACACATGATTACTAATTCTAACAAGGTAAAAACAAATTTAAAACATTTACTTTTGTTCTTATTTTATATGTTTATCACAACAATGTTCTCATAATAATATATTATAGCAAACATGAAATAATATCTTTCATTTTCTTACTATTTATGAAAGTATCATAGTACTATATTTATACTGTATTTATTATTATTATTATTTTTTTTAGCTTTTTAAATCTTACGAATTATATCAATCGGGTGGACGAACCTGCCTACCTGAACGTGTTTTATAAAATGTTTGGGTAGGTATTGGGTCAGATGCGGGCAGGATTACTGACTGTGCGTTATCCTTACTGACTATATCAGATGTTATATCCAGTTTATGTTTCCAGTCTTCGTCGTCGAAGTTAATACGACATTCGTGGCGTTTATCACTGGGCTTTAGGGTTAATTTCGATTGGTTTTCACTTCTGATCTGTTGCCTGTTACGGCGATACGTTGTGCCATCGTGTGTGCGGACCCAGTATGATCGTGGTTGTGAAGTGAGGTTCTCCACTCGCGCTCGAATCCACCTCCCTGTGTTTCCGGAAAATTCTCGAATTCTTACTTGTTCGTCTCGTTTTAGAGGCTTTAACTCTTTCGTATGCCAATCATAATGTTGTTTTGACTTATTTATTTTAATCTTTCTTTTATTATTTATATATCGTGTTAGGGGGTTTTTCGGTTTTAGTAACTTATTGTGTACAGGTAATCGTGTATTTAGTCTTCTTCCCATTAATATCTGAGCCGGAGAATATTCTTCACCAGAAATCGGTGTATTCCGAAAGTTTAGAAGCGCTAAATATGGGTCCGTTCTATCAGTCTTAGCTTTTTCTAGTAATCTTTTGACCGTTTGAACGTTTCTTTCCGCGAGACCATTAGAACAGGCATAATATGGAGAACTCGTGGTATTTTCAAATTCCCAGTGCTTCCCAAACTGTTTGAATTCTTCCGACATGAACTGTGGGCCATTATCGGTTACTAACTTCTTAGGTATGCCATAGCGTGCAAAAGTAGCTTTAAAATTATCAATTATCGTACTGCTTCTTATGTCACTCAATGTGTATACCTCCACATACTTTGAATAATAATCAACCACTAGTAAGTAGTATTTCGATTTTATTTGAAATATATCTGCCGCAATGTTTACCCACGGTCCTCCGGGAATCTCGTGTGGAATTAATGGTTCACGTGACTGTGACGGTTGGCGCTCTGAACAGGTTTCGCATGCACTCACTGCTCGTTCGATTTGCGATGACATACTTGGCCACCACATGACATCTCTTGCCCTACGTTTACACTTCTCTATTCCCAAATGATCTTCATGTATTCTATGTAACATCTCTGGCCAAAGATTTTTCGGTATAACAACTAGATCACCTCGGAAAATGATTCCATTTATGATGTGCAGTTCCTCTTTCACAGTCCAGAATGGCTTTGTTTCACTTTTAAGAATACTCTTTGTGTGTGGCCAGCCTTCTTGACAGTATTTTATGACTCCACTCAATGCTTTATCTGAACCGGTTTGTTCTTTTATTAATTTTAGTTTGTCTTTTTTAAACTCAACGTTATCATATAAAACGTTCACGTGAATTTCAACTTTGCTGTGTGTATCGTCACTGTAGTCTTCATTTGTTGGGGAGCGTGACAGTGTATCCGCTATGTACATAAACCGTCCGGGAACATATTTAATACTCAAGTTATATTTCTGTAATCTCATTAACATTCGTTGCAATCTAGCCGGAGTTTCATTCAATGATTTTTTAAAAATTACTTCGAGTGGTTTGTGATCACTTTCTACTGTGAAACATTCATGCCCATAAATATATTGATGACATTTTATGCAGTTGAACACAATAGCTAACATTTCCTTTTCAATTTGGGCCCAGCGTGTTTCTGAAGGAGTTAGTTTTCGTGCTGCAAACGCGACGGGCCGACCACTTTGTAGCAAACAAGCCCCTAACCCATGCGAGCTAGCGTCTACTGATAAAACTACCGGTTCATTAGGGTTGTAAAAACGTAACATCGGCGCTTTCATGATACTCTCTTTTAAAGCTTTAAAATGTTTATTATAACCCTCATGCCATCTAAATTCGAAATTCTTTTTTAATAAGCAGCGAGATAGTTCAGTCATGTTAGCATAATTCGATATGAAACGCGACTTATAATTTGTCATCCCTAAAAATCTTTCTAATTCTTTTCTGGTACTCGGATTTGGCATGTTTTTTATTGTACTGACTCTGTCTGGATCAGGCCGCATGCCACTCTCATCGAAAATATGACCAAGGTATTTTATTTCCCTAGCTCTTATGACACATTTTTCTCTGTTAAATCGGACGCCCTTTTCCGCTGCACGTCTCAATACCGATTCAAGTCTTTGATCGTGTTCTTCTTTAGTTTTTCCATAGATCAGTAAAACGTCGATAAATAATTCTCCCCCTTCCATACTAAAGGTTTTGTACATTGCATTGTGAAAAACTTCTGATGCCGAACATAACCTAAAGGGCAGCCTCAAAAATCGATATCGACCAAACGGTGTCGCAAATGTACACAATTTCGAACTCTTATCATCTAACATAACCATAAAGAAAGCTTTACTCGCATCTAGATGAGAAAAAAATTTAGCTCCTGACAAGTTCGCTGTTATTTCCTCTAGCGTCGGTAACTGAAAGTGACTTCTCTTTATGGCTTTATTTAAATGCTGCGGATCAATGCAGAGACGTAGTTTACCATCAGGTTTTTCCACTAAAACAATACTAGACACCCAGTCGGTAGGTTTATTCACCTTTTTTATTATATTCATATCTTCTAAGCGTTTCAATTCCTCCTGAAGTTTCGGTCTTAATTTTATTGGTCTTTTCCGTGAACTACGCACGACGGGAGGAATTGATTCATCAATAATTAGAGAATGCGTTCCCGGTGGCCTACCTATTCCATCAAACACACAATTATATTTTTGTAACAAATCACATTGTTCTCTGTTAACCACTTCATTGATACGAATTAATAGATTAAGCGCAATACATGCATCTCTCGACAATAAATTATTACAGTTCAAATCTAAAACATAAATTTTACTTCTGAATGTCTCTTATCTTTATGACATAATTTACCTCTAAAATGCCCTAAAACTGGCAATATATTTTTACTGACCTCGCACAGTATACAACCCGTACGGTACAACATACATAAATCGAAACCGGCCTCTTGAAAACTGCTTCTAGACATAATACACGCATCGGCACTACTGTCTAATTTAAAAGTTAGGTCTACACCATTTATTTTTTTTATTTCGAACCATCCACTTGATACAGAATTGATTTCGATAAAGTTCACCGATTCTGCCTTCTCACTGTCCAATGAAAGTTTTACTTCAACGACATGTTTACAACACTTTGCGAAATGACCAATTCTATAACATCTATAACACTTTACGTTGTATGCCGGACACTTATTACATTCATGAATGAAGTTACAAAATCTACACTTTCGCGAATCAACGTTACAAGCACCGCGCGCCTCGTAACCTCTCCTGACGTTGCCGCTCCGTTGCCTGCGCTGCTCCCTTCGTAGCTCAACGGCCGGTACCCGTCCGTTGACGCCAATGCGGACCCGTTCGATCTCGCTAGGAAACTGTAAATTATTTGTACTTGTACACCTATTACTTCCTGATGCAGCCGATTGTACTGTATTTGCCTGCAGTCCAGCTAGCTCAGCTGCTCGACACCACGAAGCAGCTTCTTCCAACTTAAGATCACTTTTTCTCAGCATCCTTTCACGCAGCTGTCCATCCTTGATTCCCCTGATAAGTTGTGTTAATATTAAACTCTCGCGAAGCTTCTCAAACTCACATGTTTTACTTCGAATTTTCAGTAACGCTAGATACTTTTTGAAAGTTTGGTCTGTTTGTAATGTTTCAAAAAATATGTCTCTCGAAATTGACATTCTTCTGGGGATCGCACCTTTTTGAGAATATGTCAATTAAGGATGAATAACTGATTTCTTCTTCCGTTGCTAAGTTTAATTCTTCATATATATCTCGCCCAACTTGCCCAATGACGTGCAAAAACAAAGCACACTGCTCTCGATCCGAAGTTTTTTCTCTTCCACAAGCGATAAGATACCAATCAAAGGTTTTCTTCCAACGACGATAATTGTCGGCGAGGTTGCCGTCCCCGCATAATGGCGGCGGTTGTTGCAACGCCGAGTACATCATTGTTTCACTTGTTATCGCACTCACATTTGATTTATTTCCACTATTCGCCATTATCGCGATATAATATCTATTATTTACTCAAAATAACTATTCATAAGTCACACCTCACACCATGTTGTATTCGTAAATCGTAAATCAAACTACACTGTGTGACTTCTATAATGCAACTGGTTTATTTAGAGATACCTACATACTAATTGGCAATCATATACAACATATATAATTAAAATACCATTTAATTACTTAAATCCTAACTAATATATTTTTTAATACAAAGTAACAAGTGAGTCCTGTAATAGCAGACAGATAACTTATAAGTTGACAATGTTGACAGCTTTAGAATATGCTAAGCTAATAATTAAAATTAAACATAGTCGGTGTTATTACAGAAAAGTTAAATAGGTATTGAATATTTGCTTTGAAAGATTACGTTTTAAATGCACCGCGCTCGCTGAATGTTCGTCATCTTGCTCTTTTGTCTCGCTTTGGTGAGATTAGGTTAGACTTGTGAAAAAAGGATAACGCGAACTTGCCTAGGGGGAGCGTGGTACATTTAAAACGAAACCTTTTTAAAACGAGTATTTAATACGTATTTAACTTTTTGTAATAACACCGAGAAGGTTCAAGTTAAAATTTATAAACAACAATTACAAAAACTGAATGACAATATAAGAGACAAGGAATTTAACTACACCAACTTAAAATAATTGAAAACATTAAAAACAACATGATTATTATTTATGCATGTGTATATACACATTTATGTAGTATTTATTTTTACTATAATTCTTTTTTATGTTATATAAGTATATACTTTTTTACTTTCCTTTTAACTAAAACAAGAAGTAAACATTGATAAAATAGAACTTAGAATAACTATTTTATGAATAAAGATAAACCTCAAGTAGTATATTTACATTATCTTAAACTTCATAATAAAATGTACACAAAAGCTTATTAGCCTCAATTTATTTGCTTTAATAAATACAAAATAAAGTATCATTAAAAATCCGAAAATGAGTTTCTTTATTTGTTACGCCCTAACTACTCGACCGATGTAGTATACAAAAAAAGGCTACCTTTCATCGAGAGAGAGAGAGAGAGAGAGAAAGAGATCAGAAATCGAATCTCAAATAGGAAATGATTCTCAATTAATGCGAACGATGCCGTGAGGAATAGACAATAATATTCTAAATACGAATCTGTGTTTGTTTATTAAGCTTTGACTATTTAACCGATCACGAATAAACAAAAACATCAAGTATGGTTCTCGAGGTTATAGATCAAAACTACATTAGAACAAGCGAAGCCACGGACAAACGCTATTACTTGAATAAAAAACAACGCAAATAAGAAATTATCTATATATTAATACGTGAAGCAAAAAAATTGTACCCCTTTTTAACCTATTTGCCGTAAACGGGTGAACTTGAAATTTGGCATAGTTAAAGTTTATATGGCGACGAAGTGCAGAAAGCTGTTTATTTTATATAAAATGCATTAAATAGAATAGAAAATGAAGTACATTAAATTTATCGAAATATGCACTACTCACGCGACTGCTAGAATTTTACACAACATATACACACATGTGAATAAAAAAGACATTTTGACAGCCGTTAATAATTACGAAGTTCAAAAGAGGTTGTGAAGGAGGTTGCTATGCTCGACTGTATGTATTTTTTAATTCTTACGTTCCAGTTACCATTTTCATCCTTCATTCAACAATGATATTATAAAATATAACTATTATTGTAATGTTTATTATTTTTTATGGTGAACTCACTTTAAATGATGATTTAATAAAAAGATCAGCCAAATAATACTTTGTATAATCAAAATAAGAATTTTGTTCATAAAAGTAATCCATGACTTAGACTTCCACGGTTACAATGTTATAATTCAAACTCATGTAGCAACAAAAAATAATTTATTTTCAAAAGCTAATGGTAGTATTAAAAACATATTTGTATTGGATTCACCATTTGATTGCATTGTGGATCCATTACTTTTCCAAATGATGATATCTGGATATATCACTATTTCTCATAATGAGCAGACTACATTTAATTCAATATCACCCAGAAATACCACCTACCCATGGTGTCGTGTAAAATTAATTGAAAATTGTGTCATGGTTTGCGATAAATTTCTTTATTTTTGTAAAGTTTTACTTTTAAATTTGACAGCTTTACCACGTGATTTTTGTTTCAAATTTATAATTAATTTCAATTTTCATTTCCACATAGATTTTTTTAAATGTTTATATAATTAAAGATCATGGCAAATAACTGAGTAGCCATGATGAAAACCTTTGATTATAGAAGATAATACCTTTTGACAAAAGAACTCTAATAAAGTTCAAACTTTACAAAATCAATTAACTATGGTCGAATGTCGACCACTGGGCGCTCACTAGTGTAATTAAATCGCTACAGATTCACGGCTTGATGAGTGATAACTTTTAAAGTATACATGTATACTTAAAGTGTAAACGTTGAACAAACAGTAAAAGGTAGTTTAGTAGTAGGTAGTAGTAGTTTTGAAGGTAGTAGAGCCAAGCTGAAGCTTTTACTGGTTTCTGCATGAATGAGTTGGCTCGTCCGGGATAGTACCGCCCTCTCATAGAAAACTGACGTGAAGTAACAATGCTTGCATTGTTGCGTTTCGTTCGGTCAGTGAGAGCACCGGAGACCTACCTCTCCTCTTCCCCCAAAACAGATTGGCAACGCACTTACGACTCCGGTGGTGTTGCAAGTGTCTATGGACGGTGGTGGTCACTTAACATCAGGTGATCCATCTGTTCGTTTGCCTCCTATGATATAAAAGAAGGAAAAAAGTAATAGATACATACACGTATAATATTTCGATATAACAATACACGAGCATAATAAAACTTTGTAGACCTATATACCTTTTATAACATAAGGAATTCTTGGAACAGTATCCATCCCTCTACCTATCATAGGAAAAGTAATTTAATTCAGTAGAACGTTGTTAAACGTGGACTGTCCCCACCGTAACTCATAACCAGGTGGCCGGATTTACTTCCATACAATATGTTATAAAAATCCACACATTTTATTTTACGAACCTACATAATAGGGGATTTGATATCATACCGGGCATATTTTTCTTTAGGCATATGAAAAACTGAAATAGGTAACATACTCTTAAGTTTGTTGAAATGTTTCAAATGAATATTCGTATTTGAAAATAACAGCACTAATTGAATATAATAAAAGGATGGAATAATAATTAAATACAAAGTTTATTGGCTTCAAATTTAGATGTCGCTTTGGTACTTTCACATAGATACAATCATAAGTTCAAACATAGATAATATAACTTATAACATTTAAAAAAATCGAAGAAAAACTAAAAAAACATGAACTCAGAAGTGTACATTAATATTTTATTCACTTCATGTTATGTAACGCTTTGTGATTTAATAAATATTTTAAGATCAACATACAAAATTCAAATGACATACCTTTTTAAAGTCAGATAATAATTTAAAATATATTAGTTACAAAAACAATGTGGAAGTTTACACTGAATAAGAATTAACCCACTTTATGTGTCTATTATCTAATAGATATATATCTATGAAATATCATAGTTCGTTCACCTAATTTAAGTTTAACTTTCATAATAAATACAAAAAGGGTGTGTGTACTTATGTACACGCGTTAGAAGTTACTTTTTTGGCGTAACAAGATATTTTTTTTTTGGAAATAAAAAACGACGCTAACAATAGAAAAAAGGTATGTAACACATTGAAAGTTTTAATACAAAGAAATACAAACAGCAAATACAAAGAAACAAAATGTTGACTATAGCTAACTTCAGGGTGTCGGTTTTTCGTGACGTGCATCGTAAAAATTTACTCTCATCATTTTTCCCTAACGCGCCAAAAAAAGTATGACTTCAATAATTAAAGTAATCGAAATATATAACCAAGATTAAAAATAAAAGTAAAATAATATATGCGAAAATTCACATTATGTATACAAACGCGTTGCATGTTTTTCATTAAATACATCATACAAATTCACAATCAATTCAGTCGTACTAAAAATCCATGTTTTCATAGAGTTCAATTCACGTGACCGATTGTGTTTGAATAAACATTTCAATCGAGAGGTTTTCATTGGCAGCAACCATTCGACCGTGCGCGGCATATTCAACTCTTTTTCACGCACCGGTAGTTTCAGATGAATGAAGTGCGGTTGGAATATTAGAGCCCGACCACACGACCACATCACAAGACAGATGTGTTCCAACCGATTATTGTTTGTAATAAAAATTATTTTTATGATTATTATACGAAGATATAGATAAGATACAAGACACCGTCTGAGACTCCAGGTTAGAGGGATAACGTGGGTAAGTTAGTATGTGACAGGATCCAGAATACTGAAGTTCAGGCCTAATAACTAGCCAACTATATAATTATGTATGTGTGATTATGTCGACCTTTACACTCATACTGAATTATAATTATAATGATTATGTTAATGATATTATTACACGGGTGCAAAGATGGAATCTTTGGATTTAGGAAGGGTATTTTTGGCCCATGTCAAACACTCGCTCGAGAACAAATCTTTGTACAACGATACATTTATCTATACAAAAATAAAATTGATACCTGGTTTTTTTTTATGTCATATAGGTAACAAACCAACAGGCGGGTCACCTGTTGTTAAGTGATCATCGCCGTCCATAGACACTAGCAACTCCAAGGAGTCGCAAGTGCGTTGCCAGCCTATATTTGGGGTAATAGAGGGAAAGGGAGAGGGATTAGGGTAGAGGGGAGGGGAGATGAGTCTCCGGCACATCACTGACCGAACGAAACGCAACAATGCAAGCACTGTTACTGGTAAAGTAGTAAACATAACATTTTAATCTTTACCAAACCCGTTTATTGACATAAAGATTGAATTTAAAAAAAACGATGTCTCTACGTTACAGAAAGAAACTACTGTCCAAATTTCATATTTCTAGCTTCAGAAGTTTCGGCTAAACCTTTATATATCAGTATTTTTATAAAAATCACCTTAATAAATTGCTTTCCATTCGACCTGTTCATTATAAGCGCTGAGCTAAAATAACCGCAATTAAATATTTAAATTTGCGAGTGCAGAACCGTGTCGGTGCATCGGCGAGCTCTCGCGCCGCTGTCACGACTCGCATTCAGCTTGTCGGCGAAATGAACATGTCTGGATCGTCGCGGTATTCCAGGAATAGCTTCGAACGGGACAGGTCAAACGGAAATAAAGCAGACTGCACTCAGCGAAGTTTGGACATGTCTGATAGGTTCGCTGGCGGCTCGTGAATAAAATAAACAGTAGTTGCATTCGAATTTTTTGTATCCTATTTCAGATGTTTGTGATTTTTAGCTCAGAGAGTACGTCGTTTATCCATAACCTATCGTGACATAATTATCCTGTATTTTTCTGTTTTAATAAATGTCCGGAGCAACGACTGGATACGGTAGTGCCATGCTGCGTTCACAAACAGAATCGTTCATAAAGGACGACGTCCGGTAAAATCGTCGATGTTGAATTTTAATATAGCTGTTTTAATATTCAAAAACACAGTTATTATGCAACATAAAGAGTTCGGTGTAAACCGTAGGCATCAATTAACACGAAACTTTGGATTTGGGTTCTTGATATGAAGATGTGATTTCATACACGTAACTAATAACAGTAACTAATCTATTGGAAAAAGTTTGATTTTGTAGAAACTAGAAAGGTATTTCGGAATTTGAGAAAATTTACTTGTTTAATATATCTTCAGTTTTGCTGTCTTTAAATCTCTATTATTGAGAAATTAAAATTGATAATTTATGAGTATAATTTTGGATAGAAGTTAATAAACTACTATTAAAAATGAACATTTTTCGTATATTCTCTATCTTTGAATAGAATTTTGCCTATCAAACTAAAATTGTAATCTAATACCTTGTTCCCATTATACTGCTTTTAATAACGATATTTAAAATCCACCTCATCTTGGCGGAATAGTTCTCTTTCTTTCAAAGAAGAAACATCCTTTTTGACCTTAAGTTTGTGAGCATTTATTATTACATAGCCCATACTTCAGCCCAAAAGTCTGGAGCTCAAACGTCTTTATCAAATGTCGTCACGTCGACAACTCGTCTGCTTCTGAAAAATAAACAAACTATTGCTTCAAAACTCTTTTGTGAGTACTATTTTTGTAACATTGTAAATTTAACGTATAGCATTTTTTAAATTTCTGATGTGACGCAAATAGACGCTATCACCTTTTAGAATAATTTGTTAGTTTGCTAAATTGCTACATTAAACCTAATTCTACAGGCAATACAGGTATCATTACATATTAGGGTTCTATAGGTGATTGGTCCCTACTTGACATTACGTAGCTCTTGCCACTCATAATATCAATCATAACTTCGAAACTTCTTTTATTAAAGTAATAAACACAAACTTTATATATAAAAGAATGGTTTAGGTCATATTCGATAAAGAAACTTAAAATTTCGCAAATTAAATACATACCCAAAAAATATAATTTTTCCTTAGGAATCTGTGAAAATTTTATAAGGGAAATACTAAATCATCTTAGATAAAAAGCAGTTTAATAAGTTTATGGTAACCTAATCCAACGGATTTAATGCTCATTAATTTATAATGAATCTAAACAGTGAGTTCGATAACAATTTAAAACAAAGGATTAATTACTTCAGAAAGATTATTATGATCTATAAGAACATAATCTTAATTTTTATTTAAATTTCGAAGGCTTTTGTTGCAACCAAATGTGGTAGATCAGTTTCAAGCAGAGACAGTAGAATTCATTCCAATGTATTAATTGTAAAAACCTATAAGAAATTATGATCAGTTTAGATTAATGCAATCATACAGTCTACATTTATTAAAGAAATTAGTATAGGAAATAAACGGGTTAGGTTAGAATGCCTGTTTTCTAAATTAAAAACAATGTAATATAAAGAAAAATAATATAAGTTTTAATTTAATATTATTGTACATTTAGCCTGTTAATGTGAAAATCACAATTCACTTATTGGAAATGTTATTTCTATGGTTAATTGAATGTACAATAAGTAATTTAATTTATGCGATCATCTCAACCGGCACGACCGAACAAAAATCAATTGTAATTTGTATGATACCCATTATTCGAGTCTGTTAATAACAGTTCACTTAAAAACCTAGTCCTTACACTTAAGCAACATAACTTACAACCTAACCTCTTATAAAAAAGTAATATAAGAATCAAGTATGGGAATCAAGATAAGAATTGAGTTATCACTAGCCTGTGTGGGGTCTGTACTGTAAGCTTAGTGAAGCCCTATAAGAATTTCGTGCGGAGATGTATGTAACTACTTTATACGATATGTGAATTAGAAATCATTTGGCCCTACAAATACTACTGTAATTTTCATAATTTATTTATTTAGAAAATTTTGGTATTGAATTGTGAGAAACACTAAAAAAAATACACAAATCACGGCCCCTATATGTCAAAGGCGCTATATTTTTGATACGACTGACATAGCAGTAGCTACGCCTTTACGCTTGTAATATTTTTTGTATGAGACCCTAGTATTCTCGGGCAAAAAGCTATTAAGAATATTCTGAGAAAACACTAACGAAATGTCATTCATCATAGAGTATATATTCTATTTTTCTACCATAATTAACACTTGCTGATTTTTTAATATAACGAGTTTGTTCTGATTATTACTGTAACGATTACTATATTTTCATAAACTATAAACGGAAAGTAAACATATGGTTAGCTGAGATCCTCCATTGCTGCGAGTTCGTAGTGCGCTTACATTATGTTGTATAGAAACAGTGTTGCCAGAGAGTCCCGATATTGGCCGGACGTCCCGATTTGTAAATCAAAATTAAATGTCCCGCGCACGAAATGCTCAGTCCACCTTTCGGGGATTACTCGATCGTGCGTGCATTTTGATTTTTTATTTTTTTATTCACAAAACGAATAAGACTCACCTATTTAACGATAGGGTAAAGCTGATTTAAAATATCATATTTTTATTAAAATAAATTTTCAATGCCTATTTTTTCTCTCTATTGTCACACAAAAGAAATTTGAACTGAAATTCAAAGGTAAATATTCAAAGACCTTAATAAACGTTAATAAACGTTTTCCACAATGTCCCAATTTCGACGAAAGAATCCCTCCTTTTTTTTACTCAAAAAGTTCCTAAGTCCCAACATGGCAAAAAAAAATCTGGCAACTCTAAATAGAAATGCTAAGTAATAAGTTCGTAAACTCAGTCGGTGTTTATCTTGCCCGTGTAGTTAATAGTAAGTGTAAAGTTTGTGAGTGAATTTTACAATATGTAGGGCAAAGAGTATGTACGAGTATATTATAAATTATATTTGTCAATGTTACAATTGCTAACCATAGAGAGATCATAAAGACAAACGTTCATACTATTTTTATCACCTACATTGCCATTTTTTATTTTTTACATTTTAAAATGGTATATTTTACACCAAATACATAAGTAACATGTTAAACGTTTAGCAATATGAGTATTGAAAACGGAAATTAACAAATTAAGATCATAAGAAATCACGTTGAAAACAACATTTAACTATAGTCCGGTGAAGCTGTTAAGACCTTGCTAGATCAATAGCGTAGTCAGTTCGAGAAAAAAAAACATTTAAATGTTAAAGAAAATTAAAAAATGTTTTGTTTTGTTGATATAACGAAATATTTGGTTAACTAAGTGCCAACTTGAACTTAAAAATTATGTTCTATATTACACATCTAAAAACCTTTTTTTTTTCGACCTGACTACGTTATTTAACTGGCAACAACTTGTCAGCTTCACCGGACTACAAACCAATAATGATTAAATTAACTACGATTGAGCTCGTAAATTGATACATATAATAAGAACAAATTGACGAAAAAGGTTTTCAAAAAAGATATTATCTGCATACTTTTTCTACAGGGGTAACTTAACTAATCTTTTTTTTTTCGATGTGACTACGCTATTCACCCAGCAAGGTCTTAACAGCTTCACCGGACTACTAAGGCGAGCGCTTAAGGCACTCAGCCGATTTTATTTTGGCAACAAGCTCAAGGGTGCACGGCACACCTCGGCTTGGCTGTTGCCTGTTGCATGCAAAATCGCGACCTATCTTAGCTAACCTAGCTAACTATTCATATATGTATGAGTTGTTGAAACGTATACGTGTACCAAGCATACACGCCTCAACAACTCCTCCATATATTTATTATCGGAAAATTGAGAGTTATTCAGTTCGATAAGGGAACTTAACTAATAAAAACGATAAACGTTATAACGATTTAAATTTTTAAATATAATGAAATCAAATATATGCACTACGAATGTTTATTCACATATTAACATTTTAAAATGTGAATTAGTTACGTAGAATAAAGTTAGAATAATAAAAAAGAAGTATTTATTTATTATACAAAGAATTATAAGTTAAATATAATTAAGCAATTTGACGACAATGGCGTAGACATTATTAAATTATTAGGATTCAACGTACGTGCGTATGTATTTGGGATTTCAATAATTATCTGTTAACTCTCATTAGAAACTATTACTGTACAATATAATTTATTACTTTAGTTCGTAATCACAATTTGATACTATATCTTTTGAACTGTACAAGTGTTACTGATATTTTATTGAAAATAGATATGTTTAGTTTTTGTAATTGGATGTTACTTCAATTAATTTGTAGCTTTTATTAAATAAACCAGCTTTTCAGCTCACCACTCCGATCATGTTAAAGAAGATTTGATCTATTCATTGAGAAAGTATATTTTTTCAAGAGGAATGTTATTCTATATCTTTTTGTGTAGGCCTGAGAATATATATGCAAAATTTCGTCATGATCAGTTTAGCATTTAAGGCGTGAAAGCGTAATAAGCTAGCTCACTTTCGCATTTATAATATTAGATAGCATTAGCATTATGATTGTTGTATTTCTTTTATTCAAGATTTAGAATTAGTTTAAGTATTTTTTGGGTGGACGTTGTCCTGCCTTGATAATAAAAAAAAAAGTCAACCGCAGCGCCACCTTCCGGGTCCAATTGTAAATCAAAACTATTCTTGGATCCACTGAAACACGCACACAAAATTTCATTAAAATCGGTCCAACCGTTTTGGAGGAGTTCAGTGACATACACACGTACAGAAGAAATGTATATATAAAGAAGAAAGAAGATAAACAACCTTATTGTTACAGTTAATCAACACAGGTACACTTAAAAGAAGTCTACGTAATCTATTTTTTTTTTACTATTAATGAAATAACTTTTGTTCTTACTACTATCTATACTAATACTAATATTCTATACTAATATCGAGGATGGTTATAGGCGATATATTATCGCGCTAAGATCAATAGGAGTGGAGCACAAAAGAAGAATGTTTAAAAATCAGGTGTTTTTGGCTCTTGCGAGCTTCCGCTGCGTGCTCGCGTTAGCTTTTTTTTCGCAATGACTACGCTATTGACCCAGCAAGGTCTTAACAGCTTCACCGGACTACGATACTACTTATTAGCCCGAAGTAACTATTCTACGCTAACGAAGTCGCAGACAGAGACTAGTTACTTATATAACTTACTAGTTACTTATATAATATATTATTTATGTAACGCAACAGTTATAATACCCCTGATATTGCAGTTGTTCACAGACAATGGTAATCTTTTACCTTCAGATGGCTGTCTACCTTTTTGCTGTCCTTTGAAAAAAATCGTACTGGGTATTTGCTATTATTGACACAACAGAGTATTTTACCCCAAAACCTAATATGATATTTACATATTTTGATAGATTTTTAGATTACACATATATTTTATAGATTACAAAGAAAAAATTAAATTACATTTTTGTAAACTTACGTTATTTCAAAACAATTTTTGAAAAGAATGTTACAAATCTATACTAATATTATAAAGCAGGAGAGTTTGATTGTTTGGTTGAACACGCAAATCTCAGGAGCTACTAGTCCAATTTGAAAAATTATTTCAGTGTTAGATACCTCGTTTATCGAGGCAGGTTATATATTATTACACGCTAAGACTAATAGGAGCGGAGCACTAATAAAAAATGTTTCAAAATCGGGTTTTATTTTCAGAGCTTCCAGTGCGTGTTAATGTTAGCCCAAAAGTAACTAATCCACTGCGACGTAGTAGTAGGCAGAAGCTAGTCGACTTCTAAATGACAAAATACCGAGTTAACAAATGAATAAAAAAAACAACCGAATTGATAACCTCCTTTTTCTTGAAGTCGGTTAATTAATGATAATTTATATTAATAGTAATGGCAGTTTGTCTTTTTACATTTATATCACGGAGTTTTTAAATATTCTTTATTAATTGTATATATCAGCGACATCTCGACCAGTGGGATTAATGGTGAGGTGGCGGCGGGTGGTCTGGCGGCGGTGGCTCATGTGGTGGGTGATGAGGCGGTGGTGGGTCATGGGGTCCCGGTGGACCAGGCGGGTTGTGCGGTGGTGGCGACATTTCTACCAACTGAAAGTAAACAATAACATTTACTAATGATCGTCTATTGGTTGATATTCAATTAAAATTCTTTTTTTTATGTAATCAGAATCTCGGAAACGGGTCAGCGATTTACATTAAACTTAGTATGTAAATGGTTTCGGGACGATAAATCGATCTAGCTAGATGTCATTCCTATAAAACTTTTTTTATAAGAATTCTCAGGCAACAAAACAATATAGGTAAAATGTAAAGGTAAATTTCGCCTCCGCGAGTTTTAATACAAAGAAAAAAACGATGTATTTATAATTTTTCAAAAGCCTTTTTTTCTCGCGTGTTAGTGTATAGATTATAGATACTGTTATTTATATTGAATATTATAAGAATATTGGAGACTATCTGTGCTCGCAACTCCATCCGCGTGACGTGAAAAAAACAATGATTAAATCACTAAGTCCATTTACTTATCTCCTTTTCTGTCGTACGTAAGTCACGTCGTCATTAAAATTACAATAACTTTTGGCAGAGTGAACAGATTTTAATGAAACCAAGACTTAATGTTACTCAAGGATATGCTTTATGATTTTCTTATTATTTCTTATTTACTGTATAGTGAACGGAGTACTTTAGCAGTGATGCGTGTTTAAACAAACAAACTGATAGACATTTCTAAAAATATTTGAAATGTATTTTATTTCTTATTCAAAGATCTGCAACGATTTTTTTACGAAAATGTAAAAAGTACAAACACGTTAGATTTACATTCTTATTATATGTATGGATTGTAGACGTAAGAAGCGAGTAGTGTGCCGAATAAAGACTTGTATCTCATCGACGGTATAACAAACTAATATTCCAGAAATTGTTTATCAGTAACACTAAAACTCATGAATATCTACGAAACAAAAAATAAAAAAAGAAAAATGGCTGAAAAAAACAGAGGAAAGACATGTTATTAACCACTTTATCTCTGCTTATTTATGTATACATTTTGTTATTGTAGTAATTTTCCTATTTTACCTTGTACTCGCTACACTGAGTACACATTTTATCAAGAATTTTATGAATGATAAATCAAATTATTTAATTTGATTGTATAATTAATGAGATAAAATGTGTACGTATATTCAATACTTCGTGGCGCCTGAACTGTATTGCGATGTGTAGTAATTACACGAAAATAAAACGAATTTTAAGTATATCCCATGTTCCCAATTATAATATTGTCAAATTGAGTAACAACAGGCTAGTAACATATTTCATTCATTAAAGGTAACGTAGCTATGTTTTAACTCCTATAAATTTGCAGTTTTTCTCACAGTAATCTTGTTCTATGCAAGGTAAAAAAAAAATATTTTAAAAGAGTGTAATCTCAATACTATTAAATAAGATTTTCAATGGTTTTTGTCGATAATAGTTCTATTTTGAGCTTCTTATTGAATGAAACCTTAACCTCGCCATCATATCAAAGACGAGAGAACTCGGAAGTTAAAAAATACAAAGATCATGAATAACTTCATAGGTAACTCAATACGACAAGTAGATGAAACGTACCTAAGAACGAGAAGCAAAAAGGTCAGTATTCTTATTGTACATTCTTAGATTTATTGTACAATAAACTTTCTTTAAAAGTCTTTTTTATGTATCATAACAAGCAACCGTTTGCTACTTCACCCACGTTAAATTACGGTACAAAACAATATTAAAATACAACATAGCGTCACCCAATAATAAGTAGTATCGTAGTCCAGTGAAACTGTTAAGACCTTGCTAGGTCAATAGCCTAATCAGTTTGAGAAAAAATCAATAATAAATTACAGTACAAGGGATAGCATAAAAACTTTAGGGCCTACCCAAGTTGCTATTCGACAATCACTAACGCAAACAGAATACGAAAAAATGTATGGAGATGATATATCTGAGCGCTATATACCGTGATTTTATCACGAGAACCACGTGATATAGCGCTCAGATATGTCATCTCAATACATTTTTAACCGACTTCAAAAAAAGGAGGAGGTTATCAATTCATCTGTATGTTTTTTTTTTTTTTTATGTTTGTTACCTCATAACTTTGGACTGGCTGAACCGATTTTGATGATTCTTTTTTTATTTGAAAGCTAGTGCTTCCCGTGTGGTCCCATTTTTGGTCCAGTTCATCCAACGGCATCCAGTGCAAAACCGTATAAGTGTTAAATTTGCATTTGGTGTGTATACGACAAATAGACGAATAACTCAATATCATGCCAACCGATTTCGATGATTCCTTTTTTATTGTAAAGGATGTTCTTCAAGGGTAGTTTGATGAGAGTTTGGTTAGGTTCTGATTATGGGATCCGTGACAAAGTAACACAACTTTCAAGAAACAAGCCTACTCCTTTCTTAAGGGCCGGCAACGCATCTGTGATTCCTCTCGTGTTGCAGGTATCCATGGGCGACGGTGATCACTTACCATCAGGTGACCCGCATGTTTTAGAAAAAAAAATTATGTACACTAAAAATGGAAAAATAAAGTAAATTTTCAAAAAAAAGTATTAACCGACTTCAATATTGATCAGAGGCATAAAAATAAGGCACTAAAAACCGGAAAATAAATAGTTTATCACATTAACCAAATTTAATGAAACATATGAATATGTGTGCTACCAAGAGATGCATTGGAAGTCGGTGCCTTTGTACCTAGATGTAGATGATATGATTTTCGGTTGGCACCGACTTCCAATACATCTCTAGGTAGCACACATATTCATATGTTTCATTAAATTTGGTTAATTTGATAAACAATTATTTTCCGGTTTTTAGTGCCTTATTTTTATGCCTCTGATCAATATTGAAGTAGGTTAATACTTTTTTTTGAAAATTTACTTTGTTTCGTTTTCTATTCGCGTTAGTGATTGTCGATAAACAACTTGGTTAGGCCCTGTTGTTCGCCAAAATACTTCGGTGCGTTAACTTTAACGACGATCGGTCAAATTACATTCCCGTGTATTTATTTCAGATACTATAACTCATTTATATATATGTATAATTATATATATATATATATATATATATATATATATATATAAATTTACCTAAAAAATCTATAGTATATAACTTAAATGTGAACATCGACCTGATTCTAATGATAATGAAACTTAATTAGATTTAGAACTAAAATTGACAGCCTTTTTTAAATTCCGAACTGACTACACTATTGACCTAACAAGGTCTTAACAGCTTCGCCGGATTACAAATTGAAAGTAACAATTATATATTTGAAAGCTATCAAAATTAACCATCACCCAATTAAAATCTGTTTTAACCAATCCGACCGAATATAATGGTCTACAACACCTATCGTATTGGTCATGAATGCAAAAACAAAATAACCGTATATGTTAAAAACATACAAAAGTTAGATATGAAGGATAACAACAGCTACAAAAACAAACGTACAACTTACTTGTATTTCTTCCGGAGAAATAATGTCAATTTTTCCTTATTTCCCATATAAATACCACAACTTATCTACATATTTTCATTTTTTTTATAACTCATGATTATTTCAGAATGTTTAGTACAAATAATGACTAAATTGTGATAATCTAATCTATATCGTGGATTGAAGTGCCGATATAGAGTTCTGATAATGTTATCTAATATGCTTCATTTATGCCGTAATGCTATCACATAACGTTTTAATATTGACAGCAATATAAATAAATATTCCTATTCTAAGAAGACCCGTCGTTAAAGAAGTATGTTGTTGTGAAGAAAATTAGTAATAAAAAAAACCATAACTAGTATCATTACATAGTATTAAAACAAAGACCTCTACCGCGTCTGTTCGTTCGCGATAATCTCAAAAACTACTGAACGAATTTGCATAGAGTTGTCACCAGTATATAAAGTGATTCATGAGGAAGATTTTAGCGTACAATTTGTTTAGGTTTTTTGTATTATCAGAGCGGGACAACATCCGCCGGGTCCGCTAGCAATAAATATAAGGAAGAAAATACTACACAGTAATATTGTATAATTGTATATATGTCTAAAATCAAATTTGTTGATATATTTGGTTATTCCTTGCGTTCGTATACATTAAAACTACAAACCTATTTCTAAGCATGGTTTATTAAAACTTGTGATG
Source organism: Antheraea mylitta (assembly GCA_014332785.1). Classification (NCBI taxonomy): domain Eukaryota; kingdom Metazoa; phylum Arthropoda; class Insecta; order Lepidoptera; family Saturniidae; genus Antheraea; species Antheraea mylitta. The sequence continues at coordinate 1,838,250 of JACEII010000011.1, forward strand.
TATACTTTTTACATTTAAACGAGTTTTGCTCATTTTTTTATACGAAACTAATGACCATTAATATTTTTTTCATGTTATAAAGGATACAGAAAATGATTTATGGAAGCTTTTATATAGAAAAAGCTACCGTTCTAACAGAATTAATCATATCTACATTAACTCCATCAAAATAAGCGAAGTAGTAGAGTCACGTTGAAGCGATTACTGGTTTCAGTATGAATGGATCGGCTCATCCGTAGTAGTACTACCCGAACCACAGAAAACCGACCTGAAGTAACAGTGCTAGCGTTGTTGGGTTTCGTTCAGTCAGTAGGAACTCCGGAAAACCACCTTCCTTCCCTCTCCTCTACTCCCCTTTCCCTATTTCTCCCCCCTTCCTCCCACTCCCCTTCCCTATGCCTCACTCCCCTCCTCCCCCTCCCCTCCTCCCCCTTTCTTATTTCACTCTCCCCCAAATACACACTGGCAACGTATTTACGATCCCCCTGGTGTTGCGGGTGTCTACGGACGATGGTGTTCACTTATAATCAGGTGACCCACCTTTTCGTTTGCCTACTATGATATAAAAAAAACGCTCGCAAAAGATATTCTATATTTTTTTAAATTTGATCTGGAGAATAATTACTAATTATTAATGTGGAGAAAAATAAATTACATAATTTTACCTGAACAAATATCGTAAAGTATTCCTTTATTCATCAAACAATATCTGTATACAATTGTCATTTTAAAAACAGTATATCCTTTAATGGAAGGGAATAAAAGAAAGTGTAAACAAAAAATAGATGTAGCTATTATGAAACATCCTTACCCAGAATCGATTGGGAATTCCGCCCCTTCTATATCCCAACAGGAAAATTCCATTTTCCAAATACAAAACTGAGAACAGACGACACAAACCTAAATACCTTGTAAGTAAACGAGGCGCAATAAGTAAATAGCGTTCTCTGCTTTGTGGAAATTTCAAAACAAACGGGCGGTGAAAAACACCGAGCAACTTTTAAAAGAACATGTTTTAACCAGATTTATAGATGATTTCTTTTCAAATTTGTATTATTTAGAATACAAATAGGTAGTAAGAAACCTTATTAGTTACGGATACATTGAAAATCAGAAATAGTTTATATATTATGTTAATTTCAGTGAACACTAATTATGATTATTTATGATAGAGAACCTTTGCTTTGTTCTTATCTATTTATATTTGATTAGGAATCATGAAAGTACATACTTTATAAATTCTCAATAGAATTTCTTTAATTTTTTGACACATATCGCGAGGAGTCTTTGCGAGGTCCCTTCCGATAAAGAAGGGCTGGCATGAGGGGGGCACGGCACGTTCGACTCCTCCCGCTACCGTAGCCGAGCCTGAGGGGATGGGCCGGGGGGGCCATCCCCTCATTGCAAAGGTTCGGCTTACGAGGGAAGGCGGCTGGCTATGTACCCAGGTTGCCTCCCTATTAGGATGAAGCCTGGCGACCACCTGCCAGACTGCTGCAGGGGCGGTTCTCAGGTAGATAGCAGGAACGATCCCTGGCCGCCCCTTCAATGCGGCGGATGGTACACTGGGGAGTTTTAGTCCGTGCAAGTCGAACATACCCCACCATAAAAAAGTGCTTAATTTTTGCTTACAGTTTCTTAATACATAATATTGAAAATGTTATGACCAATAAGGCATAAAGTAAAATATAATTTAGTACCATAGCATGTGTTTTTAAGCGATACCGTGGATCTATGTGTGTTCTAATCTTACAATGAGCTTGACTTTTTTATGACAGAAAAGACTACAATGAAACTAAGGTGGTAAGGCATTTTTAAATGTTAACCTGACCAGCTACAGAAGTGTATATAATATGTTCTGGTAATTATACTTTAATTACTTTCTTATGCTCCCTTATAAGTTTTTTCAATAAATCAAAATATTGTTTATTCCATTTACGCCCTGAGAAGGCGCCTATGAACGTCAAAGCACACACACACTGTGTAGACACAGCCACATCCATGGCTATCTTACAATATTAAACTAGACTATGGTTACATAGATTACTATACCTGGACGACCGAGCCTTTTCTTTTTAAACATTTTTAAATTAATATAAACTCTTAGGTTTGCCTCACAAAATTAGCATTTTTTATCATAACAAATATTTTAAAAGAATATAAATAATAAAATTATTTTTCAAATTAAAATAAACTGTTAGGTTTGCCTTACAAAATTAGCATTTTTTTATCAAAACAAATATATTAAAAAAAGATAAAATAAAAAATTACCAAAAACAATAATTAAAAAATAATATCTCTTTTGTTGTCACTCGGATTCGAATTGGGGTTAGACGGATTTTCGAAGCAGCCGATTTCCATCTGAGCTATTTTTGTTTTGCCAGTATTTTTTCATTACCTGAAAACTGAGATAAAAAAAAATTATGAATGAAATCTAACTAGATCGATTTATCGTCCTCGACACCACCTACACAGGAAGTTACACAGAAATCGCTGGCGCCATTTTCTAGGTCCTAAATATATAATAATATAGAAGAATTGCTCGTTAAAGGGTATTAGTAATGATTAACAAAAACTGTTTCCCTCGTCTATAAGATTATCTAACTTTAGCAAATCGGTTATCCTATTTCAACTTTGTTTAATAAACGTGTTTAATTTTTATCTCACAAACAAGGTGTGCTGCACCCACACACGACCTCAGCAACGACACTCCGGGCCGCTGATTACAAAATACAGGATAATAGGAACGTAGTAGGAACATAGGTTATCTATAAAACTTATTCCTTTAGTAGTTAGAAGAAAAGATACAGTGACTGTAAAACAATTTTAAATTAACTAAATACATAAACGCATATTAGTATTAGTTGTTTAGATACAATTCTCGGAATTACACGTAAACAATAGCGCAAGCTGAGATTAACCCGCTTTGATACCATTGCATTGGCTGCTACAACGCTTGAGTGCGTTCGTAATAATGTCTGATAGAACAATAAAAGCACTTCAGGCCAATAGCATTTAGCATTAGTAAGATCGAAAAAAAATAAATTGATTATTAAAATTATTACGTTTACACTTAGGGCGTTTGGAAGTAGGTTTATTTATGTATTTGTATAAAATTACTTAGCAAAATACAAGCAAGACCTTTGAAATTATTTGTTAAGATTATTTATCTTTATATAATACATTATTTAAAAGTTAGTTCAAAAGGTTTAAAGTTAGGTTTCATAACCAATAAATAAGATAAATATATTTATTGATGTCTTTTAATATAGTATAGACAAACACTTATACGTCCTCATTTAATAATATAGTTCTCCAAATTTATCTTCAGCATTGTATCGCACCTTATCTAAAGTGCGGTGGTGGTGGAAAATGAGGTGGGTGATGGTGGGGATGTGGGGGTCCGGGTGGTGGGGGGTGGTGTGGTGGATGATGGGGTCCTGGCGGTCCCGGAGGTCCCGGTGGTGGCGGGTAATGAGGGCCCGGCGGGTGGTGAGGATGGTGATGTGGTCCATGCGGTGGTGGTGCCATCACTGTAACAATTAACGAATGTAACAATAAATTATGTTGACGAAACAATCCACAATTTGGGACGAATAGAGATTGAAAGGTGATATTTCCTCTCAATTAGCCCTATACTAATTGCTCTTTATTATAATATATTTAAAATATTTTTAAGTTTTTTACAAGTCAATTAAATATTATAATTGATTACATTTTAAAAGTTATGTTTGCGGATCAGTCACAACAATAGAAAGTAGGTTCATTAAAAAAACACTTACCTCTTATATGATTTCCAATGGTTTTATGTTAATATATGCAGTCTCTAATACAGTCAGGTTCATGTATCAGCTGTGACTGTATATCAGCCGAAATATCGATTATATTTATACTTTCCTCCTTTTCATTATCTGAACTGTATTAGTAGAGATAAGTGTACTGATATAAAGTACCAATATTTAAAACTATTTACAGGATATGTATATTGTATGTTTCTTTCTGACTTCAATTATTTAATGCACTACTATACATTACGCTAAAGAGCATTCTTTAAATTACTCTGGGGTACAAGAGATATGTGTATCCTCCTAAGGCCTAAGCTATAATAATAAGAGTTAAAAACCCACGGTGTTATTATAAAAAAATTAAATGTGTATTGAATACTTGCTTTAAAAAGGTTACGTTTTAAACGCACCGTGGTCGCTGAATGTTCGCCATCTAGCTCTTCTGACTCGCTTTGGATAGGTTAAGTTGGACTTGCGAAAAAAGGATAACGCGAACTTGCCTCGAGCGAGCGCTGTGTGTTTAGCATGAAACCTTTTTAAAGCAAGTATTTAATACATATTTAACTTTTTTGTAATAACACCGCCAGTGTTCTATTTGTTTTTACATGTTCCGGTACACGCATTTTGATCTTCTTTATAATAGAAATTCAAATAATATTTCTATTTTCACTTAAACGCAAATAGGGCGTTTAGATATTCCTGAGTTTTAAATGAAATAATATGTTTAAGCAATAGTTTATTGAATAATATGGCATTAATCACAATATTTGGTAGGATGACAGTTGGCGTGAGACTTTGAATGTACATTATATTGTACATTGGTATTCTAGGAGATGGTTTCTTTTTTAAGCTTGAGCCTGAATGGTACTATTTCTTTGTTCAATAAATTGGTACATTAGGTCTTACGATGGTATATAGAACATAAATAATGATCATTCAGGAACAAATAATGTAGCACAATACTTGAAAAAATCCCAGGACTTGAATCATTGGATATTGACTGGAAGTTAATTTGCAGCTACGATGGTGAATAATTATTTGTAAAAATAATTAAAATTACTTAAGAGGTTTTTCTGGGAGTTCATATTAAATGACATCTGCATAATCAAAGAAAGTTAAAGAATTTCTTTATCAAAATCATGATATCATTATCAATCACCTCCGAAAATATATGGACTGTTATCTTCTGCTAAAATAAAAGAAATGACATAAGCGTGACATTTTCGCCGACTGCCGGTCAAAGAACGTTACTTTAATCTATTATTATCTTACAGTAAACACATCTTTGAGTAAAAAAAATCATAATAAGGCCCCGTATAATAGTTGAGTATTTTCGAGGGATGGTCTGATTGTTATTTCTTTAAAATTATTACTTTTTTTTTTTTTATGCCATAAAGGCAGCAAACAGGCTGACGGCCCACCTGATGGTAAGTGGTTACCGTCGCCTATGAACAACTGCAACACCGAGGGCATCGCTGTTGTGTTGCTGACCTTGAAGAGCGCGTTTCAGTCCCTTCTTGAAGAGCCCCATATCCATATTTATTTTTTCAGAAACTAATCAATGAGTTCTCACAACTTTACAGGTAGTTAATTTTTAGCATTAACTAATACCATACATAATCACATCCTTATTACCTTTGTAAAGCTAGTTTGATTGCTCTTATGTTATTTTCACAAGAAGGCCATAACGAATATATTTGACGTTGTTTTGCATACACATTAGAATATTAACCACGTAAAATATTTATGAGCTATTTTCGAGATTTCAAACACCGGAATTACATTTAATAAAGTATACTCAAACATAATCGATGTTAATACGAAAAAGTTAAATACGTATTGAACACTTGCTTTAAAAAAGTATAGGTATTTTTGCATTAAATGTACCGCGCTCGCCGACTGCTGCTGAAGCTTCGAGATAGCGAACATTCAACGGCCGCGGTGCATTTAATACAAAACCTTTTTAAAGCAAGTATTCAATACGTATTTAACTTTTTCTTAATAACGCCAATGTGATCAATAATTCCCAAGAGTTTATGACTAACAATTTTGAAAACAATAATAACTACTCACTAAAATACAAATGATTCATTATATTCTAAGAAGTTTACCACATATACTCGTACACTTACAATATATATGCAAAATAATTTTTTTCCATAGCCGGGCATACATTACTTATCAGATAACCGATATCTGTTGATACCATATTATCACTTGTTGGAAATAACAATAACTTATACAAAACTAATGCTTTGTGAAACATATCCTAACTCTATACGATAAAACAAAAAAAAATTAGAGTATTTTCAAATGATAATTAACTCGATGACTTAAATTTAAATTAAATCTTACTATATGTTTTTACATAAAATAGATATTCATATATATCGTATACTCGTCTATTTAAGAGTAGGTAAATCACGAATTTATATTCAAATTGATTGATTGTCACCCGCTTCGTTAGTTATTGAAGATAACGGTAAAAGGTAATCGAATACAAAAAATAAGCTTCACCTAAGTATGGTCATAGGTCTATGCCGATACGTACAAATCGTTTTTACATTATAGAACCACAATGGAATTTTATTTTTATTATACCTTATATATAAAATTCTCGTGTCATAATGTTAGTTACCATACTTCTCCGAAACGGTTTGACCGATTTTTATGATATTTTATATTCATATTCAGTAGGTCTGAGAATCGGCTACTATCTATTTTTCATATCCCTAAGTGATAAAGGTTATCCACCCCTATCATTTATTTTTATTTTTTGGACATTTTTTTTTTGTTATAATGAGACATTAAAAATAAATACAACCTAAATTTTCACCCTTACAACACCAACCCCTATTTTTTAATAGTCATTTTAGTAATTAATCATTTTTCATCCCACGCGATAACTGATCAATTATCACTTGGTAAGTTATTCCAGCGAAACGGGATCTATCTATATTATCTATCTTATTTTCAATGTTTATCACATACCATCTGGGTATATGTTTGAGTGAGTCCCTTAATAGTTTGAATTCCCAATTGGAAACGATAGGTGTGGCTGCAATCGAGTATAAGATTTATTAAATTTTTCGCGTTAAAAGATACCATTGACAGTGATAACCAATTTGGTGCAGACGAAGTTGCACGGGTCAGCTAGTACATATATAGACTAGTAACTGTTAAGTTATGGCACATATGTATTGTGACAACACTATATCTCTTCTAGTATCTTATTGTGTATCCTAGTATGTAGTTATTTTTTTCTCCTAATAAAATATTAAACAGTGTATTCTTTTAGTCTTGCATCCTAACAGTAACACCAACTAAGAGTAACAATCTTATATATTACAGCAATAACAAATCTCTAGGTGGTAGAGCCACACCGAAGCTATTACTGGCTTCAGCATGAAATGGGTCGGCTCGCCCGGGGTAGTACCACCCACTCATAGAAAACCGACGTGAAGTAACAGTGTTTGTATTGTTGCGTTTCATTCGGTCAGTGAAAGCGCCGGAGGAACCCATCTCCACTACACACTTCCCCGTTTCCCTCCCCATTCCCCTAACCCCAAAAATAGGCTGGCAACGCACTTGCGACTGCTCTGGTGTTGCTATTGTATATGGACGGCGGTGATTACTTACCATCAGGTGACCCCCTTGTTCGTTTGCCAACTACAAAATGAATAAAAAATAAAAAAATCCTTTGTTCAGCTACATCGCTATTAGTCGTCATTCGTTGGAATTATCAAATACCTATTCGCTTAATCACGGACGTCACGTGTTTTGTATTATCATTTCAGTCAAGGAACCGTGTAGATTGCCAAACACTGCGATAAATACAAACCTCCATCGATTCATTATCATTCACAGTTCTATTAACGAACAATACGCAAGCTGATTCAGCACGAAATCATAGTCTTTAGCAAAAATTAAGTGAATCAAGGTAAGAATACACAATTACCAAGAAGTGTCATTGTTTTACGGTTTTGTAATTCAGAAGTTGATGGACCCAATTAGAAGTGTCAATTTTAAAATTAATCACATCGTAGCGGCAATAAAAGCAATCGGTAATTCTTAACGATTTTATGAATATCATTACTTACTAATCTTTATTCAATTTGCTTGCGAGATTAATAATTACCCGAGGGATGAATATCACCTGCATACTTATTATTGAGTGAGATATCGTAAACTTTTTACACAGGAAGTTTAGTTGAATGTTAATTATATATCTAGATATTGCTCTGTAAATTATTCGAGGAATTATTACTAATATTATAACGCTTTTGCGTCTTAATCGCTTATCTGATCGTAATGAAGTTTTACATACGCGTTATCAAGGATACAAGATCAGAACATAAGGATATTATTTAGGAGAGGTCAAATCTATATAAAACCGAGGGAAGCCGCGAGCAAAAGTAGTTCATGTATAATTTTATTACGAAAAGTCGGTAAATTGTTTTGTCAATGTAAATATGTAAATTTATTTTCAACATATAACCAATAAAATATTTCAACTTAACCTTTATTTGTTTAGGAATTAAATGAAGATTTTTTTTTCAGTAATGCCACCCCCACACGCTATACCTTGCGGTCCACACTGCGGGAGTGGGTACTGCGCTCCGCACTGTTACTACCGCAACACAATCATGGGACCTCACCCGCCACCGCACCATCACTATCCTCCGCCACCACCGCCGCCGCATCACCACCCGCCACCACCGCCGTTTCACCACCCACCGCCACCACCTCATCACCCACACCACCCGCCACCTCCTCACCATTACCCCGGCCCGATGGGTCCAATGATGCGTTAATCATACGGTATTAAAGGGACTCATAAAACTAGGAGTAAATCTTATACTCTTGAAACAAATCTAGTACTGACTCTTTTCTATTATTTTGTGAAACAGTAAGAAAATGTTATCTCTTTGCACAACCTTACTGCATTTTGTTTGTTTTAATATTTACATAATCTGTACAAAATATGTAGTACTTTAAGTAGTAGATTGTACCTCTGATTGTACATTAATCTAGCAAAAGAAATGACAATAATTTTATTGTATAGAACTTATAAAAACTTATAAACTTCAAATTCCTAAGATCTTTAATTTCATTTTTATGTTTATATCGAAATCTCATGAACGAATCAACTGTTAAATTTCTAACATGGAACATTTTTATGATGCAGAAGATGTCAGATATAATAAATTATTATATATATTTAATAGGTATTCAATGACGTATGTACCGTTTATCTGGTTTAACGTAATCTTTTAAACGGACTTATTGTTATCAAAATTGTTATCGTGTATTTTTTCGCTAAATCTTTTGTATTTAAAACGATGTATAGAAATATTTTTACAAATAAATATGTTATTTTAATTATAATAAGGTGTTTCATAATATTCCATTTGTATAAGACACATAAAGACTACAAACCGAAAAACATGAACTTTATAACACGCATTTTTTTATTCTTTATAGTCTTTTGCATATGACCACAATTTGATGTTAAATCAAATCAAATCAAAATATCCTTTATTCAATTTAGGCCCTGAGAAAGCGCTTATGAAAGTCAAAGCTACCACCGGTTCGGAAAACAACCCAGTCATCGAGAAGAACCGGCAAGAAACTCGATCTGGTTAATCTGTTCATGTTACACATTTATACAAAACATAAATAATTACAACGTTTTTAGTGGACGTACAGAGAGTAGCGTCATTCCCAGAAGTTAGAATCGTTCACATATTGGTCCACCCTATAATAAATAGCCTTTACATATTAAAATCCGCTTGATATGGTTCTTGAACTCAGTATCCGTCAAATCGGTAACCTGTCTTGGGATTTTGTTATAAAACCTATTTCCTAAAAATCTATTTTAGGACTTTTTTTTTTATCGAAGCACGATATAGTGACTGCTCTATGCCTGATGTTAAGCATAGTACAATCCAAAAACATTGGCAACCACCGAGAGACAAATTATCCATCGCCGGTCGCCGCTGTCATGCCGGCCATAAAGACGAAAGTCACCCGGTACTGGATATGCACAGGCTGATCCCGAAACGCGACGCGCAGAAGCGAGTCATTATGACGGGCTGTTTCGCCATATGCATGGTGGTTGCGACCCAGTCGGGCTGTAAAACCCTACCACCCCGCTATCGCCATTGCCTCGTTCGTTGATCAGCAGGTTGCACCACGTGCAGGTGAGGTTGGCTTGGGTGTCTCAAGTCTTAAGATGTTACTCGACACCCCTTACACCCCAAAGTGACTTAGTGAGTCTGAAGCATAAGATAGAGGGGATTATTAGCTCTCAAGCGTGTGTATCGGAACAGACCAGTAGATGCTTGGCGACAGATGTTAATTTTCAGGGTAGTAGCTAGCCAGACGGGCTTAGAAAGGGCTCTACCACTATACTATAATATCATCATGTTTTCGTTTTTTTTTTTTATATTATAGGAGTAAAAGCGAAAATGGTCACCTGATGTTAAGTGATCACCACCGTCCATAGACACTTGCAACACCAGGAGAGTCGCCTGGCTTGCCAGGCTGTGTTATGGGAGAAGAGGGAAGGAGGAAGGGAAGAGGAGAGAGGGAAGGTGAGTAGAGGTAGGCCTCCGGCGCCACCCCGTCTGTCGCACGCCGTGTCCGGGGGTGGAGGGTGCTTGAGGAGGTGGAGACCCTTTCGGACCATCGATATATCAGGTTCGAGGTCTCCACCTCCCAAGCCGGGATTGGCACCCGCCCCCGGAGGGACGCGAAGTTCCCCTATTGGGCGGTGAGCCGCCTCAACCGCGAACTAGCGGAAGAGGCGGCCGTCGTCCAGGCGTGGGCCATGTCCCCCCCGCAGGATGATGTCGACGCGTCCACAACCCGCCTCCGTGGTGCCCTCACAGAGGTTTGCGACGCGTCGATGCCGCGGAGCATACACCGCCCACATAAACGGGCGGTGTACTGGTGGTCGCCGGAAATCGCCGATGTCCTGGCGGCCTGCTCCGCGGCCCGGCGGCTGTTTGGCGACGGCAGCATCGGGACCCCGAGAAGGAGGCCCGGATGTATAGCAGCTACAGGGAGTGCAGGAAGACCCTGCAGGCTGCCATCAGCCGAGCGAAGGAAGCGGCATGGGAGGAGCTGCTGCAAACGGTGGAGGGCGATCCTTGGGGGCACCCGTATCAGATCGTACGTAAGAAGTTACGATCTTGGGCGCCCCCGGTGACGGAGACCCTCCAGCCGGAGGTGGTGGCGAGGGTCGTGGGAGAATGATTTCCCGACCCTCCCCTGCTACCGGCTCCTCCCATGCCTCCACCTCGGGAGTAAGAGGAGGTGTCTGACGGTCCTTCCCCAATTACGGAGGAGGAGATGGGTAGGGCTGTCGAACACCTCCTCAACCCGTGGAGAGCGCCCGGCCCTGACGGGGTCCTGGGCCGGGTGCTCGACATTACGCTGGGCCATCTTGGGGGATGGCTTTGGGAGCTGTTCGACGGTTTCCGAAGCCCTGGAAGCTGGGGCGGCTCTGCCTGATGACAAAGGAGGGCCGCCATCCGGACTGCGCGTCCAGGTATCGGCCTCTCGTCCTGCTGGACGACGCCGGGAAGGCATTAGAAAGGGTCATCTCTTCTTGGGTCGTCCAGCATCTCGAGGGAGTGGGGCCAAATTTGTAGGACGCGCAGTATGGCTTCCGGGCAGGGCGGTCGAGAGTGGACGCCCTGTGCCTCCTGAAGTCGCTGTCATACGGGAGGCTCTCCGCTATTTCGGAGTGCCCCCGTATTTGCGGCGGTTGTTGGAGGCGTACCTCGAGGCCAGGGAGGTCGCCTACGTGGATAACGACGGGCGGATGGTCCAGCGGGCGACGAGGAGGGGGGTTCCACAGGGGTCGGTCCTGGGGCCGCTTCTGTGGAACATGGGCTACGACTGGGTGCTCCGCGGCGTGCTCCCATATAGAATGCGCCTAATCTGTTACGCGGACGACACCCTAGTCGTAGCCTGGGGGGGGGGGGGGGGGG
>JACEII010000011.1:1850434-1930862 GCA_014332785.1 Antheraea mylitta
CAAACGGTGGAGGGCGATCCTTGGGGGCACCCGTATCAGATCGTACGTAAGAAGTTACGATCTTGGGCGCCCCCGGTGACGGAGACCCTCCAGCCGGAGGTGGTGGCGAGGGTCGTGGGAGAATGATTTCCCGACCCTCCCCTGCTACCGGCTCCTCCCATGCCTCCACCTCGGGAGTAAGAGGAGGTGTCTGACGGTCCTTCCCCAATTACGGAGGAGGAGATGGGTAGGGCTGTCGAACACCTCCTCAACCCGTGGAGAGCGCCCGGCCCTGACGGGGTCCTGGGCCGGGTGCTCGACATTACGCTGGGCCATCTTGGGGGATGGCTTTGGGAGCTGTTCGACGGTTTCCGAAGCCCTGGAAGCTGGGGCGGCTCTGCCTGATGACAAAGGAGGGCCGCCATCCGGACTGCGCGTCCAGGTATCGGCCTCTCGTCCTGCTGGACGACGCCGGGAAGGCATTAGAAAGGGTCATCTCTTCTTGGGTCGTCCAGCATCTCGAGGGAGCGGGGCCAAATTTGTAGGACGCGCAGTATGGCTTCCGGGCAGGGCGGTCGAGAGTGGACGCCCTGTGCCTCCTGAAGTCGCTGTCATACGGGAGGCTCTCCGCTATTTTGGAGTGCTCGAGGCCAGGGAGGTCGCCTACGTGGATAACGACGGGCGGATGGTCCAGTGGGCGACGAGGAGGGGGGTTCCACAGGGGTCGGTCCTGGGGCCGCTTCTGTGGAACATAGGCTACGACTGGGTGCTCCGCGGCGTGCTCCCATATAGAATGCGCCTAATCTGTTACGCGGACGACACCCTAGTCGTAGCCTGGGGGGGGGGGGGTGAATGGACGGCGGTGGAGCGCCTGGTTACGATGGCCACGACCCTTGTGGTCAGGCGCATAAGGAGGGTGGACCTCAGGGTGGCCCTCGAGAAAACCGAGGCCATTCTTTTTCACGGGCCTCGGCGGGGGCCACCACCTGGGGCCCACATAATGGTGGAGGGTGCCCGGATCAGGGTAGGGGCCCAAATGAAATACTTGGGCCTCACCCTGGATGGACGCTGGCGATGACGTACAATACTCCCACGACTCTCGCCACCACCTCCGGCTGAAGGGTCTCCGTCGCTGGGGGCGCCCAGGATCGCAACTTCTTGCGTATGATTTGATACGGGCGCCCTCAAGGGTCTCCCTCCAGCGTTTGCAGCAGCTCCTCCCATGCCACTTCCTTCGCCTAGGGTCTTCCTACATTCCCTGTAGCTGCCATACAGCCGGGCCGCCTCCTCGGGGTCTCGGTGCCGCCGTCGGTGACTGCGCCCGAACAGCCGCCGGGCCGTGGAGCAGGCTGCACGGATATAGGCTATCTCCGGTGACTACCAGTACACCGCCCGCTTGTCTGCTTGTCGCAAACTTCCGTGAGGGCACCACAGAGGCGGGCTTCGGCCGCATCGATATCGTCCTGCAGGGGGGCATGGCCCACGCCTGGACGATGGCCGCCTCTTCCGCTAATTCATGGTTGAGGCGGCTCACCGCCTAACAGGGGAACTTCGCACCCCTCCGGGTGCTAATTCCGGCTTGGGAGGTGAAGACCTCGAACCTAATGTATCGGTGGTCTGATAGGGTCTCCACCTCCTCAAGCACCCTCCACCCCGGGACATGGCGTGCGACAGACGGAGTGGCAAGCGACACGTCTACCACATACCCTCCGTTCTGCCGCACGCACGTATGTACGTCCCCCTGGTTGAAGAGGGATGACTCCAATTCGGCTGCCCACACCTCAACAGCCATGCCCCTCAGGTCCGTGGCTACCGCTCCCCAGTTCCTCGATTTATCATTGAACTCGCCCATGAGGATCACTGGGAGCGGCGACAGCCACCTGACAGCTCCCTGTAGGGAGCCGAGGAACATCTCAAACTCCCACAGGGGTTTGTTAGGGGAAAAGTACGCCTCCACAATGGCGTTCTCTCTTTAGACGGCTGCCACGAACCCGGTACATCTCTTTCTCATCGCCAGGGGCTAACCTCGGCCGGCCATAATCGCCACGGAGACAATCCGATCCCCAGCCCACTGGGGCTGGGAGGGAACGTAGTACAGCTCCGCGGCGACGGCGATCCCGATACCCCACTCCGCCACTAACTGCACGAACTAATCCTGTGCAGCGGCGGAGTGGTTGAGGTTCGCCTGGAGGAAGTTGCGTATGGTGTGCTCCATCAGTGGTGCATAGCAACTTCTTCCTGCCTGGCGGCGGCCACCCTTGGGCCTGTTCCCATTGCCCTTCATGGCCTGCACATGCGGCTCCCCATTACATGCCCAGAGGGCCTCCCGGCATATGTGCAGATGGCACAATGGGCCGCCTTCACTCTGCACTCGGCCATTTTATGGCCCGCAGCGCCGCAGCGGTAGCAGGCTTCTCCCCTGCTGGTCGAGGAGGGGCACAAGGGGCGGGTGTGCCCCAAGCGCATGCACCTAAAGCAGCGCATGGGCCTCTCCTCCAGCAGCAGGACGCGCACGATGCTCCATCTGACCAGGAAATTGCTGGCCTCCACAAGCACTCTGGCCGCCGCCGGGGGGAGCGGCATGTGCACGGTGCCTAGACCCCCCCAATTACTCTGTATCTCCCCGACCTTAAGGTCCTCCAGCCTGCAGTTGGCCTTTGCGGCCAACCACTGTGGACCACGTCGCGCCGTCTGTTGCCGCTGGGACCGGTAGTTCGGCCCAGTTTATGCCCAACGGGGTTACTGCTGGGACCGGAGGCTTCTTTGCGGCCAGCTTCGCCGCGCTAGTCACTCCGGCCTTCTTCTTATCTCCGGCCAGGGCCGGACGGATGGACGCCTCTGGAGGGAGACGGCTCTCCAGATACTCCACACGTGCGTTCAGCATGTTGCTGAACAACGTGCGGACAGTTTCGACCGCCTCAGCGAGGGCCTGTTGGCACTGAGGTTCCACAGATGTCGGTAGGGGGGGAGGATGTGGCGACATCTGCTTTTTGGCATTTGCCGCCAAGCAAAGACCTCCGCCTTCAAGTCGTCAACCTGACGGCGGAGGTTCTTTAACTCCCTCTAGAGTTTACGGTTCTCCTCCCCCTCCGTGCGGTCGACCATGGACTCCACCGCCTCCTGCAGAGACCCGGCAGCGGACTTCAGGGCCTTAATGCATGGGCCACTCAGGTTCCGGGACTTCTTTACCGTCGCGAATATTGTTGCAATATTCGATCCGCCGATTGCCTTTAATTTTTGGGCGTCCGAGGCCTCCACGTCCATAGGAGGGACATCCTCCGACTCCGCATCCGAGCTCGGCAGGGAGCCGGCAGCCAAGTTGGTGACTGAGACAGCTGCGGAGCCAGTGGCAGAGCCAGAAACAGATTCCGGAGCGCTCACAGCACTAGCCCGAGCCCGGTCAAACGACCCGTCGGCCTCCCCCATAACCCCCCAACCACTCCCTTGCATCCGCGTAGTCCCCCTGCGGTACGAGCTCACTTTAGGAGCCGCACCGTTCTCCACCTCCATGTCAGATTCAACAACTTTCCCCGCCCCATTGACGCATCTCAGTCAAGAGGGTCACTCGGCAACCAAGATGTAGAAGATGCAAGTCCCGACAACGTGCCAGGTCAGTCACAAAGCAAAAGAACAAGCCGAGAAACAAAGCCAAGTCAAAATAGAAGGAAAACATCGCCAAAGTCCAAAACTAGTTTGAAATCCGTAAGCACGCCAGGTCGACAAGAAAATCCACAACACACCATCAAGAAACACTCATAAACAACGCATAAACAACGCAGGTAGGCTAACTATTCATAGATACATCTACCCTACCGCGATAAATTCTAACGACACGGAGCGAGCGCAAACACGTGCGTCTCGCTAGAATACCGCGCGGACACCAATTCGCGACCTAACTGAGCTAAGCTATATATTCATACGTATATAAGTCAGTGAGATATATATGTGTACCAAGCATATATACCTCAATAACTCTTATATGTATTTCGTCACGGATATTTTCTTGTCTGAACTAATTTAGTTCGATAAGAGAAAAATAAAATCCTCCTCTGACTCAGTTTCAAATATTCGACCCTACGTTCAATAACGCTGCGTCCGAACACGCTATCAACTAAGCTATCGCCGCTTTTTTATTACAATATAATCATTCCGGTATACGATTTAGATCGTAATATTTTAATTGGAACATTCTTAACTCACAAAGTTAACTTTTTTTTAGCATTACATTTTTAATTACGGTCACTCCACTACTAAGCCGTTTCTGAACGCGTTCCACGAAACAGAGCAACAAAATAAGTAATTAAGTTATACTTTTCCGCACACACGATACAAGGCATTGGAAACCAAACAACGTTCTTATTAAGAAAGTTTTTCTTTATAACAAGATCACGCACGCCAGATGTGTCTGATAGTGCTCCCTACAAATATTACAAAAAGCTATACTTCTATATTAAAAACTTTGGACTCTGTACAACATTTGGAGCTGATGATGATGTCCAAAGTCAGAAAAATGATATTAGAATAGGGCTAATTATGAGACTGAATTTAAAAAACCTGGATATAGGTGTATTCATTTAACGTTACAACTCTAGGCCTTCTAACAATTCTAAAATTCTCTAAATATTTATTAAAAAAAGATGATTTTATAATAGCGATACCTCATAATTTTCATGTTATTAGAAAACAATGAGGTGTATAAGACTTATCAAAGATTAGTTTTTTATATAAAAAGTCGCCTAAATTAATGGTCGCGTATTGTATTCCTTAAATCACCACTACGTCAAAAATTTTTATCACGCAAAGGCCTTTTACTCGGTACACCCACTCATATATTTTTTAAACGAAATCAGTACTTAAAAATTAACAAAAATATCATATATTGACTATTTTGATAAAAATTTTATAGGAAATAAATTGAATACAAATACAAATTCCATTATACCAGGTGACTGTTTAAAGTTTAACAAGTTTATGTGGTAATTCATGGTCATATGCAAAATAATGCAAAATAATAATATCAAAACAAAGACTAAGAAACAACTTCATTAACCTTAGTTAAAGTTTATTCTAAAACTTTTAAATGAATGGGAATTATACTTTTAAATGTAAAAAGTTATATCTAGGTTCAATGAACAACATTAAAGGGGCGCTTTTCAAGGTTAATCATTACG
Organism: Antheraea mylitta; assembly: GCA_014332785.1. Classification (NCBI taxonomy): domain Eukaryota; kingdom Metazoa; phylum Arthropoda; class Insecta; order Lepidoptera; family Saturniidae; genus Antheraea; species Antheraea mylitta. Next base: position 1,855,585 of record JACEII010000011.1, read on the forward strand.
TAACTGCTTATCATTGGAACGTCCGACGTTCGAACAAAGGGAAGCCGGGTGCTGATCGAGGTGCGGGACGCGGGCGGGATTATGCGGCACAGTGTGACACATTGCTTTCCTTATTATTACACCAGTTCATTTTTACGTATATCAGCTGATGTTGAGTGTATATCAGTTTTGTTTTTCTCTAGATTATTAAGTCAAATATTATAAGCACCAATTTTTTTAATTGATTTAGAACGTGAATCGACCAATGATTATCCTATAAAAATATTGCTGGCGACTAACGATTCGCGCTGTATATAAGAGTGTTATGAGTTTATTGTACATGGTAGTAAAGCGATCAAATACTATTAACATTAATTTTATTAGATAATCTGTATTTAGATACTAATTCTTTTGTTAAAAAAAGAAATTTAATATATAAAGACATACCATTTCTATTTGAGCTATCCAAATAACATTTGAGAAATACATCAAAACGAAAATAGTTTGCTTAAGTATACTATTTAAGTTTAAAGCAAATCACATGTCTATATAATAAATATTTTTAATTCATTATTATGCTATAAGAAAACATAGTTCTTAACTAAGGTAACTAGATGTTTTCAGTGCTAGAAAAATCAAAACAAAAGCTGCCCGCAACCCGACCTCCGGCACTTAATTAAAAAACTTCACAACAGGTTGCTACCAGCTGTGTCTGTAGAGTTCAACACAAAGGAAGCAACATCAGCTCGTACATTTATTAACGTTATTTAAAATTTAACTTAAAATAATTAAATTTAGGAATATGGAAACATCTATTGATTCTTTCTAATTTATAATACAAAATATTCCGACAATAATTATTACGAATATTTAAAATAACATTTGAATATAGATTTTAATTTACTTATATATACATCTGGACGGATTTGAACTTGTAGTTGAACGTGATGATGTTGTCGAGATCATTTATTTTTTATTTTTTAGCTAATTTTTTTATAATATTATTTATTTCTCACCACAAAAACACATCATTCTTTATGTACTGACATACATTTCATTTTATTTTAAATATACATCACTTGTTAAAATTTGTGACAAGACAAGACCACCTGTAGTAAATAATTGTATTTTTAAAGAAGTTTCTAATGAGGACGCGGGTGCAGCAAAGTTTCATCGCGAATGAATCCTGTATAGGGTATTTATAGTCTGTAGTATCTGTAAGAAAGAAAAGAAACCTTTTTAACCTATTTACATTTTATATTTGGTGGCGACCGACAATGAAGGAAACAGCATTCGAACTTATCGGCACACGATTGTACAATTGTATTTAGAGACGAACACACAGTGCCTAATCTCAATATTTAATTTTTTAGGTTATTCTCCTTCAATAAGCCATCAATGGGTATCAATCAGCCCAAACATTTTGAATACAAAAGGCAAACATTATAAATTATAACGTAAACGCATAATAAAGCAGTAAAAAATAAATAATAAATACTAGAGATTTAACTTTAGTCGACCTTAAATCATGTAGTTAAGGAGTTGGGAGGGCTCATTGAAGCAGAATATCTTAACGAACAGATACCTAACACAAATAAAAGATAACATCTATAATAAGTCGATAATAAGCAGAGAGTATAATCAATAGAAACAAAATCTTTAACTGCCATTTCAGTTTCAATCACATAACAATTTGCCGTATTCAGTGTCAAGATATGGAACTGTATTAATATTTTTTTAATTAATTAGAACTAGCCTTTGCTTTTCTCCCCTTAATGCTTTAAAATATGTTTTTCTATCCCTCCTGGACATTCATTTTTCAAATAAAAAGTATTCTATGTCCTTCAAAATTTCATGATCATCAGTTGAATAGTTATGTTGTAAAAACTTTGCAAGTAAAAAAAAACGCACATTCGTGTTACATAAAGATTTTTAGCGTTAGCTTCCATTTTTTGGCAAAACATTTTATTGCAAGCAACTCACAATTATAAAGAGCGAATAACACGAATGTAGAATATTTCAACCACGAAGTAGAATTTATTAACGTTGTAAGTAACGCAAAAGAGAATACCGTACGATATTACAACTCATTTCGATGCAAAATGCCGCTTTCTTGAGTTATGCGACACCAAATGAAATCATAAATTCTGGTAAATACGAAGCAACGAGAGAGCTACGCGTAATCTAATTCCACATCGACTGCAAGTACTGTGATCCAGCAAACAGAATTGCATACTATATCTCGTCTTAACTAATCATTAAAAATTTATATAATTCTGACAATTGTGATATATTTATTGTTACCATTTAATCTGATATTTTGCCTTTCCTGGATTTTTTTACAAATTACCATACTACAGTTGCTAAGAAATCATTTTTATCGCTAGTGAATTTTGATAGCCCCAAAAAATAATTAAAAAAACCTTTAAATAATTTTATTTCAATCACATCTATAAAACTAATAAATATTTATTTTATAAAACTAAACGATATAATTGTGTTTTCAATAATGTAGATTCTGAATATTTTAAAAGCAAACGTGGGTATTATATAATAAACAATCTATAATTAATAATACAAATAATCTAAAATTAACCTCACTATATTTTATGTACTATACAAATACTTCGTGCTCAGACGGAAGAAAATCTAATAAACATAATTAAGTTTCTCTCTTAAAGGAGCTGCGGTTTGAGCATTAAAATAAAAAAATAGGTTTTCACAAGACGTTTATCAAATATGCCACCAACGGCAACCTTTTCACGGTAAGCGGCGATTACTTGAATAATATTATTTCCTTACTTTATTGGTATGCTTTGATTTAATGCTAGTTAGTGCCGGTGACTTTGTTCTCGTAAAAATGACTTTGGTCTTTCACGGGAACTGCGAATTTTATTTGCATTAATTGTAAGCTGTTTAATTTTTATTAACACTAATTAAACTTCTTCATTCGTTTTACGAACTTTAGGCAACATCTGATAAATTTTATCACTATTGGTTAGCCTAAACTAGTTAGGTTAGTTAGGATAGAGAAAATATCGTCAAAATGAGATCAGTCGTTTCAGTAATTAACTCGAATGAACAAAACACACATTAATCTTATTAATATGCATGGATTTAAACGTGTTATTTATTGCTATGAGCAACTAAGTACTTATTAGAAAATTAAAATATATATGTAATATCCTCGATTATTACTTACACAAATTAAAAAGAAAGGATTAATACAGTTAAAGAATACATGTATAAGAAAATTCGCGATCCTAACGTTTTTTTGCGAACTTATAAAGCATTAATTTAAATAACATACTAACATATTATGATGTTAGTAAACTAAATCTCAGAATTTATTTTCCATTCATTTTACACTAATATATTTTAGTGTAATAATCCAAGTGTATTTATTATATTTAAAGTGAATAATTCATCGAATTAATATATTTTAGAGGACAGCGCGTTATACGTTCACCAGCGGTTCATCGCTGCACTACAAATGTGAATCTAATACCGCTATAAATCGTAACCCCTTCTCGTGCGCATATCCCTCCCCTTTCCTGCCTTCCTTCCACTCCCGAAGCTTAATATTTGTACGTACTGTGAATTAGTATCGATTAGGAAAGGGGAACATCAATTTAACCTAGAGATGTGAAACTTTCTACATGCTGCAATTTCAATTTCTGGAATCGTTAAAGGTTTCATACGATTTATTTAAATAATTATATTATTAAGAGAAAAAACGTTGATATATGCACTAATATGTACAAAATTAAATTTCAGAACTTATTCACTATGACATGCCCGGTGCCATCCACCTCATTTTGTACCATCAATGCGACCATTACCATTTCTGATAGTGTGCCAATGACATTCACTTTATTTATGTTATTGTCCATAGTTTCATTTAACTGAACACCTCTATTCAATTTCACCTAAGAATCATAATTCGATTACCCCATGAAGGCTAAATAATGCGTATTCAAAATTTAAATAGAAAAACTTGAATATGAATCCTGCATTGTAGGACAGGACTTATGGAAGACATCTTATAATGTACAACTGCTAAAGTTCAGCAAAGGTCTGTCAAGCCAACAACCTGTAGTCTGTTCGAAAAGATGTACAACTAAATAGCTACAACAAATAAATCGCAAATCTATCACAAAAAACTCTCGATATATAACGGCAATTATATTTAACCCCATTTCTAAGTTTAGCATGACACAATCTTCGACCAGATCGCCAGGTCACATTAAGCGAATTGTGAAATTATTACTTCAGTTTATTTGTAGGTTCTATTTAGTAATTGATTTCATGATATACAGTATACTCAGGTATACATATAAAAAGTATAAACATTTAAATTATTTAATGTCTCTTGAAATATACTGCTATTTATACACAAATAGTGGATATTTTAATTTTACCCAATGTTGTGACAGCCCGTTCATTGTAGCCGCTCAGTATTCTACATTATTTACGAAGACGCTTTCTATAAAATTAAATTTTGATGTCTGCCCGGATAACGTAGTGTGCACAATTTTTAAATATGTGTTAAATTTCAGTTTCATAACACAATATTCTTTAGTAAAACTGATTCCAAATAAATTATTGGTATATCTATTTTGTTTAATTTATTGGGTAACAAGAAAATCCTCTAACAAAAGAAAGAGACCTTATCTAGGTTCACATTTTTGGAAGACGTAACTATACATATAATATGTCATAATAATGAAAACAGTAAAAATTAAATGATTATTTATGTATGTATGTACGTATATATATATATGGGTACTCTTATTAATCTTCAATATATATAAACAAAAAATATACATCATATGTCAGTCTTGTAAAAACAGTGTGTAATAATAAATGTCTTATAATTTGCAAATAAATTATTTTATTTAAAAAATCGTCGAGCGACTACAAAATTCGAACCTGAACCCTACAATTATTTTTAATATGTACATATATATATGTATATATATATGTATGTACTTTTTTCTTTTTATTATTAAAACAAAGACTACAGATGGATAAAACAAAACTTAAAATAATTCTTTTATAAATAGACAAAAACCTAAAGTACTTTATCTACGGTTTGTAAGTTCTTAATAAAATATATACAAATGCTTATTGGCCTTAATTTATTTATTACATTTTTTTAACTTTTCTTCAATTTGTACACAGAATTTAATAAGTCTGTCTCTCGTGTTTTTCCTACCTACTACATTTTTGAGTTCATTTTTGCATACTGTGATTCCAAGTTCCATTAACTATTTAACTATTTATCATTCACACGCTGACAAACACTGAATGTTTTACTGTAAGAAAACATATATGCAGAGTTAAGTATCACCTGATATAGTATGTTTACTTCTCCTTTTTACTTTAGTAAACAATTCATAGCATTAAAGATTGTTACGCTCATTCTCAAATGGATACTTATTTTGTTTTACAAGGTATCTGGTAATGACTTGAACGTTTTACAAATAGTATGCCCCTTATAAGAAAGAACTTTCCAAAAAGTTTTTGTAAGTTCTCAGAGTTTATTTTCTATATAATAATCGTACATGCATTTTACTTACATTTAATAGCCAGGTTCTATTTTCCAAGACTGGTAAATCCAGGTTCTATGAAACTCGTAAAGTAGTACGTCAAGTTTTAAACTCTAAATTAATAGTCGTCTACAAAAGAAAACATTTTGTCATCAAGAGTAATTTTTAGTTTAGTAATTTTAAGCTCATCTTTATGAATAAATACTTATATGTTTAACTTAATATATATTTGCATAAGGAAAGGAATCGATCAAATACGGCTTCTTGTAACTGCTGGAAACATTAATAAAGTATTTCCAAAATAACAAATTAAATTAACCATTCATAGAACAGAGTGCAAATCAATGTCGGTGCAGTCTACGCTGCGTTTAACCTGTCGCGTTTGGACAGGTCGACTGCCGTCTGCTCCTCAAATAGAATGTTTTGATAGTCCAGGAGCTGATAATCAGTCTGTGACATGAAACTAAATATTTAAACATAACTTAATCCTTATTGATACTGGAAATTGTCACATGTCGACTTGGAGAGCTATACCCATATATTTAAGTTATTTCTTTTATAACAGACCTCGTTGTCATTGATCAAATAAGGACTCAATAAGATATAAACTGTTTTGTATATCTTATATAAAATTGTATTTATATTGCAAGGTAAACGAAATATTTAATATCATTCTAATTTTTCTTCATCTTTATTTTTATTGAGGGTTTGTTCAAAGAGAACACGCCACGGTCATTCATACTACGAACAATGACAAATTACAAAACAACTTACATATATACATCTTACAAAATACTAACAAAAAAACTAATTCGAAAAACAATATTACAATCACTTTTTTGCCCTTATGTTCAATCGCAAGATCCAACGGTATATAATCGATTGAGCTCGGAAATAGAAACATACACACTTACTTGGCATATATAGTGAGCCCAATCGCTGGTTTCAACGCTGCGGCGGTGGAGAAACTCATTGTCCAAGACACAGAGCGTTCACGGATTTCTCGCGGGACATACACTAAAGACTCTGGCACTTATGGTAATAGAATGGCGTATACAACAGTCACTTCGGCGCGTACGTTTATAGACTGGCGGGGCTTACGTGACTGACGCGTGCGTTAAATGGCGTAAGCTGAGGAGAGGAAAAGGCGGGGGGACAGGAGTCGACCTAGCGAGTCAAACAACAAAACTAACGTCTTATAAAATAATTACCAACGTCTACCATATTATAGATTAACTTGGCTTCTTTTGATGCTGGGCGTGACAATATTTCATTACACACGTTTATATTATAAATATTCTTAAATACCTGTCTTCTTTGAGATTCGTTCCGGTGACATTCCATTACAATATTACAGATATCCTATTCTTGATGGCAAGTTTCGCAGTTGCTTATTTCCTTTGTTTTCATTAGAAGTTTAAACTTATTCAATGGAATATTATAAATTGACACAAGTGCACATACAAATTTTTTTTTTTTATTTCATTGAAGCAGAAAGATTTCATAGTGATTAAGGGCATGAATATAATATTTTTAAATAGTTATATCATTAAGTTAAACATGCCAGGTTATTTATTAGAATTATCTTTTATTTTAAAATCTTCTCAAACTGAGGAATTACGGCAAAAAATGTCTCGTGTTTCGAAAAAGTTGAATATCAAATATTCTATTTTATTTGAAAATATTTATATTAATTGCTTTAAAGAGATCAATCTAATTTAATCATATTGCTACGATTTCCTCTCTATTCTCTAACGAGACTATGAAAATTTTCACGTTTGTGGACTGGTAAAAATTGTGTAAAGAATGGACGATTCAAGGATATCCAAGTCAGAACTGAAACGAAAACCTATGAACGCAGAACTCTAGGCAGGCTTCAATTTGGATGTTAGATTACATCTATACTAATATTATAAAGCTGAAGAGTTTGTTGGACGAAACTACCGGTCCGATTTGAAAGTTTATTTTAGTGTTAGATAGCTCATTTATCGAGGATGACTATACGCTACATATTATCACATTAAAACCAACAGGCGCGGAGCACTAATGAAAAATATCTCAAAATCGGGCTATTTTTAGAGCATCCGCTGCGTGTTAGTGTCAGTATTATATGCGTTGCCATGGTAACATGATAATATTCTATCGGAAATATTATCCGCGATTTTTTTGTGTTCCTGTTCAAAAGTTTATTCTACGTTATTTTTAATTCCAATTTTTGATTATACGTAGTACGTTGCTATCGCAAACATTTTTAAAGACTATTTTGTGCTGATATACTAAAAGGTTAGTAGTAATAATATTCATCCAATAGGACAGGCGAAGGAATTTATCCATACTGCCAGTTCTGAAGTTTAAATATAGGTAGTTCTTATGTATTCTCTACCCAGTTTTCTTCTATATCTAAGTTAATGTAAAGGTATAAGCGCCAAATCTTCTATATAATATTTCGTAAATTTTATCTTCTTAATTTTCAAAATTCCTGAATACATGCTCCGTGGTATTATTTTTCATTCATTTCACATATGCACAATAAATAAACCATATTACATAAAACGCCATGAATTTAACACAATATAGAGTCAAATAACACAAGATTATGAATAAAATATAAAAACCCCTACATGACAGACTGAAATCCCACCAAAAACTCATCAAAAAGTTTATTCTACGTTAGTTTTGTTCCCAATTTTTGGTTTATGATATATTACGTATTATAAGAATAAAATGTGTGTATATAATATTAAAATAAATACCTTTTGATGAATACATATATCTGTGGTGCTACAAATAACAACTTTTTTTTAATTCTGTCGATATGTATGTTTGTTTATTTGTTCCGGGTAATCTCCGAAACGGCAAATAGGTCCACTATTTGAACGGTTTTTTTTTTCTTAGAAATGACTACGCTATTGACCTAGCAAAGTCATAACAGCTTCAACGGACTGCAAGTAATATTTGAACGGGAATTTTACGGGCAAATAACTAACTAATTAGCTGTTTTATTTTAAGCTAGCGGGTTCAGCAGACGATACCCGCCCTGATAATAAAACTAACTATACCTAAACCTTGCCCTAGAATCATTTTATATATTGGTAAAAACGGCAAAAAGATGCGTTTTTGATCTTATCGCGAACAGACATATAGACAGACGTGGAACACGACTTTGTCGACACTATGTTGTGATGAACTGTTATCCGTGCATTCGTATGTGTGAAATTGACCAAAAATATGTTGTTCACTGTAAACATGCGCGTGTGACGTACATTGTACTGGACTCCAAGAATAAATATAATTGAAAGTCATATGTTTATATGTTATTTAAATTATAGCAAGGTATATTAATAACTTGATTATATGAACAATATGGACATATTATATCTATATAATAAAAGATTTAACACATATTGTTCGATAATGTATAGCTTAATATTTTCATTACTTTCTTATATAGTGTAAGTGAGCACTGAGGGTAATACATAGATAGTAGTTTAAAGATCCAGCTATGTGGCTTATGATAAACCCCATCCCATTCGATACACTATTAGTATTCACATATATAATGTACATGTTATCTGTTACTGTAGATGATGTGCGTGTCATACTTACAAATATTTTTGAGAGAATATTCTTGTTATTTACACATCTAATAATAATTTTAAATTTATTTAATATATTCAAAAAACGCGTGCGAAGCCGCGTATAACAGCTAATAGATATATAAAGGAAATCAGTATGAAAAGTTAAAAATATATCAATCAGCTTGGAGGCATAAACTGAACAAGACTAAGAGCCACTCAGAGCTGTAGAAATTCAGATAATAAAGAATTTTTATTAATAAATATCATATTTCTCATACATTTTTAAAAACTCTAAGCATGCTCCCGGACTATCCATTTTGTTCAGTTGCTTTACTATAACAGTTCTATAATAAAATATTGCAGACTAAACTGAAAATAGCGATCTGGGAGGGTGAAAATTGATTTTGAAACATGACTCTATATCTGAATTGAAACTCGGAGAGCTTTCTATATAATGTAAAACTTATTTCCGGATTACGGCCACATCGCTTCTCAAACTACCTAAATTGAATACTATTTTTGTCCAAAAATATTTTATCCTCTTATATTTATATATAAAATTCTTCTTCACTGAACTCTTTCTAAATGGCTGGACCGATTTTGATGAAATTTTGTATGTGTTTTAGTGGATCCGAGAATGGTTTAGATTCACAATTAGCCCCGGTAGGTTGCGTTGCGGTTGACTCTGGGATTCTTTTTATTATCAAAGCAGGACGACGTCCGTCCGCCCAACTAGTATATAAATAAAATATTACCCATATGACATTTGAATAGCCAGATAGTACCTTTATTGAATCAATAACTTAATTTTTAACTATGCATCTTATTTTTATAAACTGTTGTATTTATAATCTATACATATAATAAAAATGAAGTGTCTGTATGTAACAGCAAAATATAAAAAATTCACTGATTAGGTACGAAAGTATACACGCTTCTGAGGATAAAAATGTAATTTTTTAATTTTTTGTCGGTCTGTCTGTCTGTCTGTCTGTCTGTCTGTTTGTTCCAGGTAATCTCCGAAACGGCTGAACCGATTTTGCCGGGAATTTCACAGGCAGATAGCTAAAATTACAGCGGGTGACATAGGCTACTCTAAATTAGACTAGGTTTTAACCGTGGCTTTGCCCGCAATTCTATCTCTAAAACAGTTAGACTAATATTTGAAGTTATTTTTTCATTAGTTCCTTACACAGTGTAAGTGTGCACAAAGATAGTTATATGGTGGGTTAAAATCCCAAACATGTTGCTGATGGTAAACCTCACTAGGTACATTGTTAGTATTTATATATCTATTGTATACATTACATGCTACTGTAAGTGGCCTGCGTGTCGTATTTAAAATTGTTTTTAAAGAGCATTTCTATAATTGTATAATAGTCTCTATAATAGTCTATGCTATACTATAATAGTCTATACTATCCTATAATAGTCTCACAAGTTCATAACTCTTTAATACGATTAAAAAAAAAACTTATTTATGTATATTTTCATGCGATTTTCACCAGTAAATAAAGTGATTCATTAGAAAGGTTTCGGTACATAATTTGACACGTAACGACATAATTATTAACTTATTAAAATGTATTGAGCAACAATCAAATGAAAATTCCATAAATATTAAATATATGTATGTCTGACTTTTTGTCTATAACAGTTTAAATGTAGGTAAGTACAGTTTACCACAAGTACATTCGCCAAGATGTCGAATATTCAAATTTCTATAATATATGTATTCCAATACACTTTTTGATGGACAAAAAGTCAAAAAGCTTTTCGTAATAAACAAAGGCTAATTAACAGTACTCCTAACATTTCTCCTTTAATTGCTTTACGGTGGATAATTCGCTACGAAGTCCGCTACCAAATTGCTCCGCTAGATGACACTTGTTAAGTTTATTCCCGATCCTGTAGACAAATACTTTATAAAAATATGAATTTGTCAATCGTCAAATACAGCCTATTTTAGATTTTTCATAAGCTTTGTGGGAATGATGCTCAGGATTTGAAAAGCACAAACCTACGAATATTCTTTCTCAAACATAATAAAATGCTGGAAAAGTTCTGTCTACAAAAATAAATAAAGCTAAAACTAATATGTCAACTCTATAAGACCTTCTTATCCCATAACTCCGTCCAAATCCAAGGCAACTGGAAAACATTTACAAGGTTGTATATAGGAGGTGAAATATATAGGTGTGTAATATATATATTGGTGAACAAATTGAACATTATTTACGAATTCGAAACATCTATAGAATTTCCAGTTAGCCATTGTTGGTTTGTTGACGAACGAATGACGATACGAGTATTACTTTGATACATGCTTCTATCAATCAAGCAATACTAATTACAGATACATACATGTTAGTTCGTACAGAATCGGACACTTATTTCACAATGTATTTAATATAGTAACTGATCCGCACAACTTCGTCTGCGAGAAATCGGTTACCTGCCGTTTCTAATTTTATTTCCAACCTCGAATCTTTAAAAACCTAGAACCCGAATACAACGACTCCCACTGTTTCCAATTATGAAAGCATACAATTCAGGGACTCACTCAAACACATACCTAGTTGGTTTAGGGAACGACTTACGCATTTGTGGAAGAAATCTCGTTAAAGCTGATGTAGAGCCATCTGTTTTTCAGCAATATCAATAATTTTATTCTTATTTCAAATTCGAACTAAATTATTGGGATATTAATCATACAAAAATAATAAAATCGCGAATAAACAGTGGGAGGATGGGGTTAGGAAGATGAAAAATTGAGGGATATAGGTATTTTTGATAGCAAATAAAAAAAAAATACAAAAAATAAAAATTATCAAAAGGATAGGGATAGGATAGGGACACACTAATTGCCTAGTAGTATAAAATATACTTTAAAATCTATTGTCATAGCTACCAAATATATATTTAAAATGTCATAAAAATCGGTCTAGCCGTTTCAGAGGAGTTCGAACACAAACACCGTTACACGAGATTTTTATATATTAGATAAACACTATAACTATTAGATTGTGAAGATACTAATATATTCTTTAAAAAATCATAAACTGTAGACTCATTTCTTAAAGAAGACTTACAATAAAGAGGCTACAAAACATTAAACAGAGTTCAATAATTACAACAATCATTTTAACAAACCCCTCTCTTGTTTTTAAAAAGTTTTATGGTTACTTTGTTACTAACATCTCCCAGATTGGTATTATTTACTCTGCATTCACATTAAGCAGAAATTAAAAGGTGGCAACGAGGAAACGAGGCGTAAGCAAATGGCAACGTGCTCTATCTACATCGTGACGAAATTAACTGGATACTTCCATCCTAACCTCTGTTACCTTGATGCTTTGCCTTCCCGACCGCCTTACGCAAACTTTATTTAAGAAACGTTCATAACCATTGTGAATTATAGTTTATTTTATGGTTTAGTCATTTAATTATTTGGTTGAAAATATATTCAAATACACACATAAATTACCTAATACATTATTCAAATATATCTCGTGTCTTCAATAATCTTCGGGATTTATTGGTTATTCTTATTCATGACACATACATAATGATATCAGCTGATAAATGAGGTTTGTAGTATAACGAAAATTATAACTAATGTTATAACGTGTTATATAATATGCACTTTCCCATCATAAAGACATTGCTTTATGATGATTGTACATTAATCTTTAATCAAACTGAGTACAACTCGGTAATGTTCTAGCTCAGAGGAATCGACTGGCCTGTTGGGAAATCAATGGAGCAACGACATGCGAACCAAGCCTAATTCTACTTGCCTACGTGTACCTATAACTACATTTTTCTTATGTTTCTGGCTATATATAAGTAACTTGTTATATTCTAATCTAATTATGTTTATGTTTAAAAGTCAGCGTAGTTATATATCGTCATGCTTTATGCGACACCCTCTGATGAATGGCATGTTTTACAATTTATATATACCATGGGAACAATAATATTAAACGTTACAAATCCATATTCACAGTAAATTCTAAATCCATAATAAAAAATTATAAAAAGAAACTAAACCAATTTCAATATCAAAAACCAATAAAAGACTAAAAATTGAAAATAACTAAATTAGCAAATTAAATAAAAAAAGAATTATTAAAATCGCCTTACAATTTACGAAGATAACATTTAATATACATAAACAAAACATACAGCCGAATATAGTAACCTTTTCCTTTTTCTAAGTCGGTTAATAACAGTTAGAAAATAACCTAATTATATATATTTAATAAAATATTTTACACTTCAAGAAGTAACTTCCAAGTTTTTAACTTTTAAACATCCGATACCGATCTCTTTTCCCAAGACGATTCCTCTAAGAGCATCTGAAATATGATAACGTAATACTGTATATACTCAATGTTATCGGCACTAACGGAAAAGTTTCTAAATACTTATAGAAATAATGAGTTTTAGCTAAATTATCTTCAAATATATTTGAACCGGTAATTACTATTATTGCATTCGAAAACTACAAAAACAAATATCTATCTATATTATTGATTATTATTATATAATACCTTTAAACGAGCAATTCTTGTATATTTTTATATTGTTATATATTCAGGATCTCGAAAACGGCGTAAGCGATTTCCGTGAAACTTAGTATGTAGTTGGCTTCGGGGACGATAAATCAATCTAGCTAGATTTCATTAATAGAAAACTTTTTATCAGAGTTTTCAGGCAATGACAAAATATAGCTAAAATGGAAAGGTAAATTTCGCCGCCTCTGTCAAAACAAAAAAATAGCTCAGGTAGACATCGGTTGCTTAGAAGATCTGTCTAACCCCACTTCGAATCCGGGTAACAGCAAAAGTGATATCTTCATTTAATTTTTTTTTTTTGTAAAAGAATGCTAATTTTGTGAGGCAGACCTAATAGCTTATTTTAATTTAATAGTGTTTTTAAAAAGCGAAGCTATATATAAAATCACTAGAAAATTTATAATAATTAAAATTTTATTCATATATGAACTGTGTCTTCCCCAATCCAGATAGCCGTTAACATGACATCGAATTCGTAATTACTCTCTATGACAAGGATCTCATAAATTCTCGTTACAAAATCAATGAGAAAGCTAATCATTTTTTGATATCAGAAAAACTTGTGAGATCCTGATATAATAACGTCCTCATAGAGTCAGAATAAATTGTTTTTCTATTAATTTAAAAAAATCTAATTGGAATTCTGATTCACTCAACGAGTTTTAATATGTTTATAATAATAAATAAACTTATAGTAATGAAAACGTTATTAAATTTTAGTAATTTTTTACTGATGAATTCCACAACTCAGAGAATTTAATCTTTGCCGATAAAAATATACTTGTTAATTTCTCATAGGAAAATATTCAAAACTAAAACAGAAATATCTATGAGATTCAAATATCATATATAAATTTTAAAGCTCAAAAAAATCAGAATCATACCAGAATATATAAGATATTTTCCACAGGATTACTAAAACAACAATTTTGCAGTATACAAGACTACATAAGAGCATTAAAATTGTTAATTACGAATAAATAAATATTTAAAACATATTAAGCAATTCATTTGCTGTATTTTGTTGTAAATTAGAACCATTGTGACATCGTATGCAAGCTCTGATAGTACAGCATTTTGTGTTCACGCTTTGATGTTTCGCGGGGGGATAGCGACACGGCCGTGGTTATGGCGTAGCACCTCTGCGGCTCGGTGTACTCTTAAATGGCTTTGTTAAAATATAACACACTCAATCCAACATTACACGAATTCTGACAACCTTATTCTCGTCAAGTTATCAATTGACAGACGAATTTCAACTTATACATATTTTTAAATCATTAATTATACTTCAAAATTAAAATATATAGTCAATACTGTTAGTAATTTTATCTTTACGAAAATGATACTATTCTGCATGAAGGTCTTCAGGCGAGTAGAATTATTAACTATGAGCTAAACTTCTAAAAATATTTTTACAAGACATCGTCTAATATTTCATTATTTTATTTCATATATGCTTATATATATTTCGAAAAAAAAAAAACTTTCAAATATCATTCAATCAAGTGATCATTATGAAATTCTGCATATATCTTGTCAGGATTCCACAAAAGTACATAGAATATATTTTATCCAGAACAAAATAGCGTTTACAAGGGATTTATATTAATGCGAGCGAAGTCGTCAACAGATGCTAATTTTTACATAAATTGATAACATTAGTATTTCAGTTGTGTCATACTTTACATACGAATATAAAAACATGTTATATTTCTATTGTTATACTGAAGAGTATAGAGTATAGTATACTCTATTATTTTTTAAATTCAAATGCATAGTTATTTGCTTCGAAAAAAATACATGCATTTATTTTCGACTAGCTGACCCGAGCAACTTCGTCTGCACCAAATCGATTATTACTGGTTTCTATTGTAGTTTTAAACACAAAAAATCTTAATAAGCCCGATTGCAGCGACATCTACCGTTTCCAATTATGAATCCAAACTATACAGGGACTCAAATTTATACCCAGTAGGTATCTGAAAAACATTTCTTATAATAAGCCTAAAATCCGTTACATATTCATTTAAATATATTTTTCAACTTTGTCGACATTTTATATGTGGTTGATAATTACGCATTCAAACGTCATGTAGCCGTAGCTCAGTTATAATTTACTGGACTTTATACTGATTAACCTTTGTTAACCTATGTTTACTATACAGCCCGATTTAAATGTCAAGGCCTTTTAGGCCCATAGCGTTTCGTCAATTTGAAGAAAAGAAAGAAAATCATTCTTATATTTTCTAAGTATATATATCATTACATCTAGTATAAAACAAAGTCCCCTGCCACGTCTGTCTGTTCGCGATAAACTCAAAAACCTACTGAACGGATTTTCATGCGGTTTTCACCAGAGACTAAGTGATTCATGAGGAAAGTTTTGGTATATAATTTGTTATAGATTTTTTTTGTAATTGGGGCGAGACAACGTCTGCCGGGCTCACTAGTATTACTATATAATTATTTTAATTAATTACTCGTTTTTCTTTATAAATTATTCAGATAATTGTGTTAAAACTACATATCTTATGATAATTAGGGAAATCGAAGTATAGCGATTTAACTAACAACCCCTTTTAAGACCGTACGGTTTTAGTGGCATGTCTTGGGTCCCCTAATAACATTGTTATAACTCTACCGATTTAATGAGACCCTTTGTGACCCGTATAAATGCCACACATACAAAAATCTAAACAACATCCGTATCTTATCCATAACCTATTTTATACAAATGAGATCATTATTATTATATTAAAACTTTCAGAGCGGGTCGCCAGTAGAGACAGAAATTCGCAGAAGCATGAACATTTTTCAATGGTAATTTACATAATCTACAATTACTTTGCGCCACATACACGCCGCCTAGAAGTATTGTTTGTATCGTGTGTAAAGTTGTTGATATTAAAGAATTCCTTCCCATGCAACTCAGTGTTCATTTTTTTTTTTCAATATTCAAATCGAATCGAAGACCTCCCACCTTTGTTAGCAAGTATGGAAAAGGTACATTGAACACATATAGCAACCATTACCTACTACGTACAGCTAGTTAACTAACTAGCCTCGTGCTAGGATAGGTAGAATATTAAGTTGACGCATTACTCGACGTAAGCTGGAATCTACACTGATTGCGAGCTTTCAGTGACGAAAATAATGATGATACCACGGAATGCTCGTAGAACTAGTTACAATGCCCACCTGGTTCTCCCTGGGCTTAGCATGTCAGCATCTTGAGCCGCCTCATTACTTACCATCAGATGAAATTTTAGTCAACCCTGAAGAATATTTAGTTTGGGTTAACGCCTACATGCAGCGGAAGCTCTTAAAAACACGATTTTGAAATATTTTACGTTGTTGCTCCGCTTCTATTGGCCTTAACGTGATTTATCGCCTTCCACGATAAATGAGCTATCTAACACTGAAAGTATTTTTTCAAATTAGAGTAGTGGTTCTTGAGATTAGCGCTTTCAATCAAACAAGCAAACCCATTATAATATTAGTATAGATTACTCTTCTCTCGTACTCGAATTGAGCCGTCATTCAAATCACAATAACTTTTGATAGAGTGGACTGATTTTAATAGAATAAAGGCTAAATTATTCTCGAGGATATGCATTATGATTTTCTTGATGAGGTTTTATTATGAACTTAGCACTTTAATAGTGATGCGTGTTCATAAAAACAGATATACAAACATTTCTAAAAATGATTGAAATGTATTTTATTACCTATTCCTAAGACCCCTGCAACATTTTTTTTCACGAAAATCGAAAAAGTACAGACAAAGAAGAAGATAGATTTTAAACAGTTCTCTCGTTTTTCTACATCATTGCGAAAACATTCCACAATAATATAATAGATATCCTTTGTCTAAATCGTTGCATTCGGTTCACCTAAGTAACTGTATATTCTTCATTGCAAAGGCCGATATAGTGAGTCGAATATATCCGAGAGCCCATCACTATCTGGTTGCATAATTCAACAGTGTCTATGAGTAATTAGTTTCGTTAGGTTGTGGTCTGGAAACCTGGCTTCATTCTGTGTTTCACTCAAATACATTTTTGTTGTGAGTACTTAATCTACTATAATTACATGTACTTTATCTACCTATCTAATCTAATACCTTTAAACGAGCAATTCTTGTATATTTTTATATTGTTATAAATTCAGGATCTCGGGAACAATGGAAACGATTTGCGTGAAACTTAGTAAGTAGGTTGTTTTGGAGACGATAAATCGATTTAGCCAGATTCATATAAAACATTATATCATTCATAGAAAACTTTTATTTATCGGAGTTTTCAGGCAAAGAAAAAATATAGCTAGAATATAAAAGTAAATTTCGCCAACGCTGTTAAAACAAAAATAGCTCAGATGAAAATCGGCTGCTTTGAAAATCGATTTTTTTAAATTAAAAATGCTAATTTATAAGGTGAACTCAACAGTTTATATTAATTTGAAAATGTTTTTAAAGAACCGAGCTAAGTTCGGTCATTCAGGTACTCTTAATAAAGTTTCGATATTCTACGCTTGTATGACAGAAGATTTTCAATCATTTTCCTATATTCAATGACTTAATGTTTCAATTTTACTGCTTCCACCATACCGTGGTATACTAACCTGCAACTTACTATGCAATGCAGTTATTTTAGCAAATAGAATATCGAATCTACTTATATAAGTTCTTCGATGAACCCCAAAAACGCAAATTTTAAAATGATTCTAACACTGCGGTATATTGCCGGTTCACTCTAAGAATCAACAATTTATATAATCAGAGGATCGCTTTAACGATTAGCATATTTAAATAGCAGTATTAACCTATAAATTTCTACCTAACAGGATAATACTATTCAATTTTAAATTACTAATTTCTTGTGTACGTCCTGTATTTATTCCTTTGGATTTTATATTCTCTATTGTAATGGCCAAAGTATGCAAACTTTTCTGCAATAACATTATAAATCTATATAAATATATATATATATATATATATGTGTGTACATATCATTATACAAAATAAAACCAAAGCCTTCTGCAACGTCTGTCTGTCTGTTCACGATAAACTCAAAATCTACTGAGTAGATTCTCATACCGTTTTCACCAGTAGATAAAATGATCCATGAGGACGGTTTCGCTATATAATTTTTCAAGGTTTTTTTTATTATCAGGGCGGGATAAGGTCCGCCAGGCCGCTAGAACTATACAGTATAATAAAATTTCAGTTCTTTAAGGCTCAGTCACGTCAAAACTGTCGAACATATCGGCATAGCACTTTAACTATTAAATGCTAGATTTTTCGTAGATTATTCTATGCTACTTGTTTTATAATTTCTTTGCCCTTTGCCATTTTTTTAAATACCGAACGAATCGGACTAAAATACGCTTGCTTATAATATATTTGTTTATAGAATGCTGATAATTTGTATTTATAAAACTAACCTTCAATTCAAATAGCAATCGAATGAAAGTATTTCCAATAACGGATTACGAGATCTCGATACAATGAGTCATCAGTCACACAAAGCCGGTAATTCAACCATGACAGGCGCGCGGCGTCCTGTTATCTGGTCTGTGTACAGCACATGATACCTACTTGCCAGCCAGTAATCATGGATAAGCCCCGAGCTTTAAAACCAACGTACAATATACTTGTATCCACTACAGATAATTAAATAGAACTTACTATAATACATCCTTCAATTTGATCGGATTATCATGATTCTGTTTATATAATTAATAGTCGACAATTAAACTACCGTTGTCAATTAAATCAGTAGGAATCGTTTTAATCTCAGACGGACGGTGGACATAATTATTCATCAGCGAATATCTAAAACAGAGTAGAGTAATCCGAATTCCGACCCATATTGACCGATTTTGCGGTCGCTTCCCCGCTCTCCATTCTCTACGTACCTATACATATTCATTTGCTTTTCGTTTAATTAATACATTATTATTTTTAAAAAAACCGACTACAAAAACTGAGAATAATTGTAAACAAGACATTGGTAGATAGAGTAAACACTAATATATGTTGTCTTCAAATAGTAACCCTACTAAAGTGATATTGTAGAAGTGTCGTAAATAGGCTTTAAGTATAAAATAATAAGTTGGCTTTCTGAACATTATCCCCTAATGTACACTAATTCTTATTTAGTATTTTCCGAAAACGGGTACCGTAAAGGGACCTATAACCGTATGGAACAGCTGTGTTAACCACAGACCTGCCTGTAAGAACCCGCCGTGCCAATCCCACTTTATTTAAGCGGATTACACCTCAAATAATGTTCGTTTCGGATAATCATGAAAAATTAACGTCTTTTCACACAAAGGAAAAAGGTTTGTATTTATTTAATTAAAATTTAAAGCGTCCCTATATTAAAGTACATCATAATATCCTTGGAAAACGTTAATAACATAAATAAAAGAGAAATATAGTTCCAATAACAAAAATATCATCCATCTTGGCAATACGATAATTATGAATAAAAAATAGCCTGCAGTCTAAACTCTAGTTGGAAGCTTTCTGGCTTTAAAAATAAGTATTCATTTCTGGAATTGTTTCAAGCCAGAAAGCGCCAAGTGACAGTGAAACTGATGTGTTCTCCTGTAAAACTGAAAAGGGTACATTTATTAAACTGTCTCGAGTTAAAAACGGACAAGTCAGATAAACTCATTGGAAAGGATGATTTGCAGTTAAATTATATAGAATTTATTACAATGGAAGAACCATTGTTAATTAAAAAAAAAAGAATATATACCTTGATATTATAGTTACAAAAAATCATTTACATTAATCTTCCTACGTGTTTTTAAATTAAAATAGTACTACCAGACTTAAATGAAAATATTTAAATGAATGTTTCTTTACCTTAACAGAAATTCATCTATAAAAATAATAGTAAGTTCCATCATAGTTATTTATTGAAAAATTTTATCTCTTAATAACAAACTTATGATTTAACTTCGAATAGTCATAAGAACATACGCGACAGTAATAAATAATATCTTTATTGATAAGAATAACAAAATAGGTGAGTATAATAACAAACTATTTCAGAAAAAGAGGTGAATTATTAATAAAGTAATGCCAACGTTGCAATCAGGCAAATATTACAATTTTATTACAATTCTACAATTGGGTATACATATAATTAAAAATAAATAAAATTACAACTCCAATAGAATAATGAAACTGTCATGTAAGGGATAAGAAACTTTTTCGATTTTCTATTGTTTTTTGAAGACAGATTCTTTTTATAATTTATCTGATGAAGTAAGAGCTAAAAATAAAAATATATAGGTTTATGCTTATGTCAACAAAACATGACTGGAGTCTAATCGATCTCTAGTTTTATCTACAATCGTGACATGTTTACATCTTTAGGTTTTTCCAATTTTATGAATGGCAATCAAATGGCTAGCATGTAAAATAGAATTTACATACAATAAATATTATTTAAAAAAATATAAAGTGTTTAGTGTTAATGTTAAAATTACGGTGTAATTATTTAGAAGCATAATGCTAATGTAATTAGATTTTGCGTGGAGAGTTGATTTTAGGTTATTTATTAAGCTATGCGCTCCGGAACAGAGAATAGTGCTCATAGGACATCTCTCTATTATGGAAAAAAACCTTTGCCTGCAGACGCCGTATACATTTATTATTTGTTGCCATACAATATGCCACCGTATTTATTTAGCATCAATTATTCGAATATATACCTATAAGCGAAACAGTTCAGTACGGCTGCACCTATTTGTTTAATTTCCTTTTGATGTGTATGTCATTGTGAAAACAAGGTTTGCGTGAGGGAAAATGTATGAAAAATCGAGAGGAATTTTGAATAATTTGGGATACAAATCTTTATATCTGTCAATCAGTATAAAATCCAGTTTGAATCAGTAATTCATGTAATTATCAACCACATATGAAACGTCGACAAAGCTGAAGAATATGTGTAAACGAAACTGTACCTAATATGTAACGGATTTTAGGCCTATTATAAAAATTATTTCTCAGATAACAACTGGGTATAAGTACCTGGATAGTTTAGATTGACAGTTGGAAACGGTAGATGTCGCTGCAATCGGGTTTATAAAGATTTTTTGTGTTTAAGAATACAATTTAAACCGGTAATAATCGATTTGATGCAGACGAAGTTATACGGGTCAGCTAGTAATAATGTAAGTGCATGAGTTAAAGACAGTAAGAAGATCTTCAGAAATATTAAATACGGTCAGTACCTATGACATTTTAGTAATATCATTGGTCAGTACAACAATAAGGGCAAGATTTGGTGTTATTTTCATACCATTTTTCTTACCATTTATGTGATGCATCTGTAAACAGCTGTGTAATAATGTAACGAATGCTATGTCCATATTTTACTTTAAAGAATGTACATATACTACATTACTTTCATAAGAATCAGCTTAAAGGTAAATGTAGTGGGCGTTTCTAGTATTGAGTTATAATAAAACATAAGTACACAAATCTTCATAAAGCACACTACGATATATCAACATCCATTTATATTTACATAAATGACTAAATTATTAATGTAGAAATTATATCCATAATATCTGTTGCTTTTTTATATCATTGGCGGCAAACGAACATGCGGGTCACCTGATGGTAAGTGATCATGACCACCTACGAAACGAGAAGAATACAGATGCGTTGCCGGCCTTTGAGAAAGGAGTAGGCTCGTTATTACTCTCTAACCCCGCGTAATACCAATCATTCAAATAATATTATCTAATTGCATTTTACTCTATAAAACCATTGTTGATGATTCGTCATAAAGGTAATCTACAAACTATATTCTATATTAGGCTTTTAATAATTTCAGGTTTAAGTTGATCTCACATCGGTCAAAATTTTGATGTCTAGCAAACATAGAATTAATAAGGTTGGCACTTTTATAAGATATATAGCTTTATCTCTACATTTTATTCATGGTGTTAAAAACACAAGCTATACTAGTAAGACGTCATTTCCATCTCCACACTACACTATTAACTTGAAGAACAAAGGGTTTCAATATCCATTATAACAGCTATCTAAGGCAGCTGTTTCAAATTAACCCATAACTGTTTAATTAATTTTCATCCCACTATATCCATGACCGGAATACGTTACTACTGGTCCGTATATAATATTGTATATAAATTTTGATAGCATTGACTTAACAGGGATTTTAGGTTTATGAATACAACGAATTTCAACAGAATTTCGAGATTTTATACTATTACTTACCGAGTTTAATTATAATATGCAATTGTAGCAAATACAGTGAATAATCAAATGAAGGGTATATACCGAATGATGACCTAAATATGAATACAATTAAAATAATTCTTAAGATGTTGATACATCGATGAATAATTAGTTACTACCACTAGTATATTATATTAATATTGATAATTGAACTACATCGACTACTATGAGCTTGGTACTATGTAGGTGGTAAAGCCACGCTAAAGCATTACTGGTTTCAGCATGAATGGGTCGGCTCGCCCGGGGTAGTACCACCCTCTCACAGAAAACCGACGTGAAGTGAAATGTATTGTGTTGTTTTGCTCGGTCAGTCAGAGCGCCGTATGCCCACCTCCCCCTCTCCAACCCCTCCCTCCACCTTCCTCTCCCCCTTTCCCCATCAACTCAGGCTGGCAACGCACTTGCGACTCCTCTGGTGTTCCTGGTATATATGGACAGTGGCGATCACTTATTATCATGTTACCCACCTGTTCGTTTGCCTCCTATGATATAGAAAAAGCTTAATTGTTATATAAATTTTCAAAAGATGATAGTGTTTTTTTAAGTTCGCGTGGTTAGCTGTTGATGTGTTCTGACAGCTACACTTGATAGCCAGTTTTCTCTAGGTTTAGCGTGCATAGCATCTTAGACTGTGGCCTAGTCTATTTGCTACATCGTTATTTAATATTAAATGAGATTGTCGACCGTTAAAACCTACGAAGTATAAAAAAAAAGATTTTTATGTAACATACATTGCATTCGCTTGAATTTTGAACCAACACTCTACCTATACTAATGTTTTGAAGATTACTTTTACTTTTTAATATTTCTTACTAGCTGATTCCCGCGACTTCATATGCGTCGTTTATTATCAGCGTTTTCGAAGAGGCGGCGGCTTGATTTTTTCCGATACTTTCAATATTTTGATATGAAACATCTATAAGCGCGGGTAATCCTGATTGTTGGCGTGGCGACGACGCGACGACGGCATGCGTAACAGCTCTTGCCCCACGGAGTTCGCAGTTCTTTTACCCATAGCGTAATTTAAGAATTCGAGGTTCGCACAATTACGATCTTTCACATCTGCAAGGCGTCCCGTGACGGTTCAATTTTTTTCGTTATATTTCAAGCAATTTACAAAAAAACTTTACAAATTATACATATACTTAAACATTTCCTTGTGAATCACTCTCTATACTAATAAAAACTGCATGAAAATCCGCTCAGTACCTTTTGAGTTTATCGCGAACAGACACAGACATAGCAGAGGACTTTGTTTTGTAATATAGAGTGATAAAAAAATAATAAAGCACGATGCAATCATAGTATATTTCAAAACTAAATAACAACTTTAGCTCAGAAACAAACCCTACAGAATCCAATGACTTTCCTAATTTCCTATTTTTATTACTTAAGAAATCTGATTTGATTCCTCTTGCAAATTAAGTGACATCTCAAGTCATTCAAATTGTGTGGAGAAAAAATTCTAATTCACCCCTCAAGTTATTTTTTAGAAGGCGAAAATTAGGTAGCTCTTAAGAGCCACGGGCGCCAACGCAAATCCGATTTGAGTAATGAAACGGTGTCTAATTAAAAAATGTGGAGAAAAATTACGAGGAAAAATGAGACTTTTCGAAAAGACATGTATTTTTATACAAAGTTGTTTTGGGAGATCAAATCATGAGTTTCGAAAACTTTATATATAAAAAAAACTTAATTTTGGAAATGAAACTCTTTTATTTATTACTATCAGAACTGGATCTCTTTCGACTAACGAAAACATCGATGTTTTAATGTGTCATTAAAGGGCAATCATTTAAATTGAACAAATTCAAAAATTATTTATGTTTCACATAGAGCTGTGATCTTTGTCTGAATACTTTAACCTGGTTCTCGAGTCATGACACACATCAATCACTGCTGTAAAGATTTTCCTGAAAATTTTGATATTTCCTTACCGCTAGGAGATGTTGACCTAATAAACATTTCAAAGTTAAACTTTTGTTAATTCAGAAATTTATGGACATTTATTTATAGCTAATTACACAGCTAACAGCTATTCGATTTTTCTAAACTAAAAAATAGCAACGGATATGAATTTGTTGTCTTTTTGAAGGAAGTTATAGTTTCGGCGTAAAACGAAACCGTTTTTTACTTTTGGGGAGCAGTTTATAAACATGAATATCTCGTGCTTCCGCCTGAATTAAATTCTGAATATTTAATATTAGTGCCATAACTTATATGCCAAAAATGTCCTGAAGATGCATCTTGCATGTTAAGGCTCTTCTTGGCATATACCAAATAAAAAGTAACATAGTAAGCACAATTTTCTACACGGGCTACGTTCATCACTTGATAGGGTCGTGATTGGTATGGTAGTAGATTCTTACAAAAATTAATGAAAACCTACTAGTTTAAAACTTTAAAGTAACTAAGATATAACTTTGTAATTCATGAGATATAAATATAATGATGACTTGATACTGATAGATATTGTAAATTTTATTCATTTTATTTTGAGAAATATATGTAATTTTTTCGGTGACATTGCGACTGAATTCAGTTTTATGCTAATTATGCACTATGCATTAAGCTACTCCATCTGCACTGAAACTTTTTATTTATTTAGACGTCTTTATGTTACAAAAGTTTTTTCTTTAATTTTGGCGACAAAATATGAAGATAGTTCGAGATAGCCTTAATAAACAAGTCAAACATATTTATTACACAAAGAAAGTATACAGAACTGTTGGCACTTTACTTTTTTATTTGTTCATTTATGGGGTATCAAACCTCAAAATAAGCCTTGACCGCCAAGTTTTATGAAACACTACCGGTCGTACAGAATTATAAAAGTACTTAGTTATCTGATCTGACAGAGAAATTCATATTGCTTTCAGTGACAATATACCAAGCCTTCATTCAGACTGTTGAAGGCATTATTAGAAAATAAACGATAAATAGTGAGGAATAAATTATTACTCAAATTTATATATACATAATTATGTTGTTTTCTTGTAATTTTAAATAGATCAAAATATAATCAGATTATTAAACGCAATTAAGAAATAAATATATTAGGTTAAAGGTTTTTGTAATCTTTTTTTACGTGGGAAAATCCCTTATGGATACACCACCCTCCCGGGGGAGAGGGTGGGTTATGTCCGACTCGCACGGACTAAAACTCCACAGTGTACATCTCTCGTTATGGTTGGGGCGGCACGAGATCTCTATAGACTTCATCATGCCGCCACACCTGTTGGCCCAGCAGCAAAAGCGATGCCCGCCGGGCCTCGCCTTCTTAGGGGACAACCGTGTACACACCGACCGTCTCCTCCGTCTGCCGGACCTATGCAATGGAAAGATGCCCCCCCTGATCCATCTTCCCTGGTCCGGTTACGATGGGAGGAGGCGGTCAAACTGCCGCCTCCTCCTGCCTGTTCTTTGTTGGCGGAGACGGCCACTGTGAGGGACTTGCTCACGGACCCTCTCCGCTGCCTCCTTCTGCAAGACAACCTCCTCGCAGAAGGAGGCCATAATATTCCATACATCCTCGCTGCCAAGCATAGCTTTTACGACGCTCAGCAGCGAGAGATCACCACCTACCACTGCAGGCAGAGTGCGGCGCCGCTCCTCCCACGCAGTACACTCGGAAAGGTTTCTGTAATCTGACGTTACCTAGTAGAAGGCACAACAACCGCTACGCTTCAAAACTGTAATTTCCTAACTCCTAGACTAGTTGCTCGCTTGTTATGTTACTTGACAAGGATTATGTACAAGGTACTATCTACTTTTAGAAAGAAAAAAAAACATTTTTTAAATCAAGGATGTCCAAACCATGGCCCGCGGCTTGAAATTGTTGCGTACCGCAGAATCTTTTTTTTTCGACGAAACTGACAGATTTCAGGCTAAAAATGGGCTCGATGCTGGGCTGGCTTCACCACCTACCATCGTGAAAGTGCATATTCAACAATGCAGCTTATAAAATCGAAATACAGGCCTTTATTGACAAATACTTCACTTAAACATGCACTGCGTCTAGCTAATACTAATATCGAGGTTGATGTTGACAGAATTTTAAAAGACAAATTAATGAAAAAGTAGATAATAAAATAATGATACCTATTATACCTATATTTTATTTTTTATAAGTATTTCGCGGCCCTCCAATGTACTTAGTCATTTTTGTTGCCCCCGAGTCCCATCTAGTTTGGACAGCCCTGTTCTGAATCATTAAATGTTATTTCGGCTTTAAAATTGAAATGAAATACATTTTTTTCAGTATTTACATGTGTATTTTAAAAGCTCATTGATCGAAATATAAATTCAAAAACTTTAATTTATTGTAACTTTTTAATATTGACTAATGAAATTTGGACTAAAGCATTTGTGAAAAAATATTTTGTATCAGTATCGAGGACATTTTAAGTAAAATATAATGAAGTATTACTGAAATTGGAAACATTCTTTATCTGTCAGCTTCACGTGGAGTGACCCTCATGTGAAGTGAAGACATTATTTTCAAAAACACAAAAAAGGTAGTTTTAAAAAAATGACACCATGAAAGAGAAAAAGTATTTTATTTATTAATTCACAGTTAATTCGGTGCCAACATATTTCTAGAACTCTCCAACTACTACGCAAAAATACAATAATTTACAGAAATCTCAATCTTATTACATCTGCTCGAAAGAAACAATACTAATCAATTTTGAATACAAGAACATTGTATTACTAATGATATCAAAGTCTTTTACCATTTAATACTTTCAATAAATATATTATCATATCTTATAGTTTACATAAATAACCTTATGCGTTTAAATCATCTTACAAATATGTTTCTTACACTATTGTATACGTCACAAAGTGTTAAGATATATTTATGATACACTTGTTAATGATAATTAAGAATATTTGCAACGGAAACATACATATATTTCTTATAAATGGTAACCCCGAAATCTCATAAAACGTGTTTATAGACCAAACTGCATATTTATCAATGACTGTTATATTGTGGCTTATCTTAATATAACTATCGTAGAATATTATAGCAACAAGATAATCTCCTGACCCATACGCTTAAGTAAACATTAGTAATTATATAAGAAAATACAATTCTTTATTTAGATTCACCTCTTTATAAATATGTAATTTCATTTACTATTAATACTTTGAATCTACATAGTATAAGAATTATTTGTATTTAACCTATGAATAAGTAGATCTGTTTCCATAATCTTAATTTAAACAATATACCAGACTATGCAACACGTACACGTTTAAAGTACAATTTAACATTCATTTATTCATTCCATTCCGTTCTTTACATTCCATTCCATTCGCTTTTTTTTCATTCCGTTGTATACAATTCATTCAGTTTCTTTCCATTCCCTTTCAACCCATTCGATACGATTTAATTAAGTTTCAATTCATTCCGTTTTATTTCATTCAGTATCTTTCTTACCATTTCGTTCCATTATATTCAATTATGTCTAGTTCGTATGTTTCCATTCTGTTCCTTCCATTCCATTCTGTTATATTCATTTCCATGCCGTGCCGTTCCGATCCTTTCGATTACGTTCTTAAGTAACGGACCTTATGATCAATTATAAGTTGGTAACTTGAAAGTAATCTCATAAACGGACTCCGGTACTTACTAATTCACAATGAATATTTCTTACTCTAGCAAAGTTACTAGAGCAAATTCGCTCATATAACTTTTCAGTCTGATAAACCATCACAGTGGTATTACTATACTTTATCTTTGTTTTTGTACGAGCATATATGAGGAATTTTAGAACGAACAGTTTAAATACATTACATTTCGATTCCTTGTTAATCGCTGTGTATTGGTATAGGAAGTGATGATAAATGCATCTGAATTCGTTTCTGTTTTTTTTTTTTCATGACATAATTGAAATGATTTTATCCGTTCATTCATGAAGGCTTCATTACATTGAAGCCCAGTACATCGCACAAAGTTTATAAAACTTTGTTCGATAAATTACAAAAATAGTATAGGATTTAAGCTTTTAAACGTTCGTTTAATAACAAATCCGTTTTAATTCATAATCTCTGATTTCATACCGCCGCTATCGAACGACACATATACACATAACACATGTGTGTATTATGTACAACTCAGAAGAAGCCACTTCGTCACGCATAAAAAATGTCACTAACACATAGATTAGCGTAACGTTTTATAAAAAAAAATCACATAGACGTAGGAGACCAGAAGTTCATTTCTCGTAGCTCTGAAGGTTTCGGAAGGAAGGATTGTGGCGGTTTCATCACTTTCGGATGTTGTACTGTCTCAGAGGATAATAACGTAGGTTCTTTTGGCTTCGGAGCTGGTCCGAGGCTTTCCACTGACTCTGCTAATAATCCACCTGATAGCAACAAAAAAAATTTTATTAAAAAAATTGATTCTATGATTTATTGAGATGTTTCTGAAACGAAATTTCTTAACGCGGAATACCCAAGGCGTTAGCTGATAGAAAACGTCACGTAAGGCAAATGCGTTATACGATGCGACTTTCTCTCTATATTATCTCTAATGTTTTCGAAGTTACAAAAAATAAAAATATACATATACCAAAAAGAGAGAGAATCGCATACACATTTTTTTTCTTTTTTTTTATCTAAATATCCACACAAAAATTCTGACCAAAGGACCGTTTTTAGTTTAAATTTTAGGTGGTCCTCCATTGAACTTCAAACGTCAAATTTCTATCGTTAATATTCAAGTCTCCAGGGATCTTTGAAATTATTTTTTTAATAATATCGCGTTTTTTTAATATTTTGTGGATAAACTATCAAATAAATAAAATATCGAATATAATAGAAATTTGACTCGATTAATTTTTCTCTCAAAAATGTATCGCTTAATGAGACCTAAATATTCATTTTAACAAAATAAAATTTCTTCGCAGTTTGTAGGTGATAATAATGTTGAAAAAAAAAACCTATATAATTTATGTGGGAAAATTTAAAGTTGAATGGAGTACCTACTGAAATTTAAATTAAGAGAGGTCCTCTAGACAGAATTTTTGTTTGGATAATACTTCCTACAATATTTTGTGGTGAAAGCGAGAAAACAAAGATAGACTTTTTTGACACACCCTAATGTATGTATTCATATACAAGTTCTAGAATAGTTGAAAAACCCCATGTTAATCACTACAATAATAATAATAATTCAATGGTCTAAATCTAACCTTGCAATCTAACTTCCAGAGCATCTTCTTCTGCAAGAGTTGAAGTGGAAGTGGCGAGATCCTTCTTGAAACCTAGCAGCGCCATTGACAACCAGGACCTGTTTCCAGAACTTTCTACTGGCTCAAACGGTGATGTGAAGTATCTGGAACAAAGTATAGTAGTACGTTGATATTATTGGGCCATTAAAATCGACAAAATCAAGTTATAATATCGACACGCCATGATGGCCGTTTCAACATATTATAATAGTGACGTGGCATGTCGATTTATTTTCGACAAAAATGTAATTACTAGCGGTGTTATTACAAATAAGTTAAATACGTATGGAATACTTGCTTTAAAATGGTTAAGTTTTAAATGCACCGCGCTCGCTAAATGTTCGCCATTTTGCTCTTTTGTCTCGCTTTGTTGAGGTTAGATTACACTTGCGAAAAAAGGATAAAGCGAACTTGCCTCGGGCGAACGCGGTGCATTTAGTACGAAACCTTTTTAAACCAAGTATTTAATACGTTAACTTCTTTATAATAACACCGATGATGTTTTATTTTGCATTAAGTGCTCACGCGAGTTTGTATGTATAGTATATAATCATATACCCTATTGGATGTAAATATATACTTTCGATTTTTGAAAAATATGTAGAGTTGTGTTGTAAATAAGTACACTAATAATTATAATCATTAAGTATTCTGTCAAACGGCGCTGTTTCTTTGTTAGTAGTTGGTAACAAACTGAAAAGATATATTCGCGGGACCATGTTATATAATTAGATCTAGTAGTAATTAAATAGATATATAATATACATCTATACTAATAATATAAAGAGGTAGAGTTTGTGACGTTGTCACGTTGTGACGTTGTGACGTTGTCCCCCTACAAGATTACCCCCTTAATATCGGGGATTACTACTCCGATTTGAAAAATTCTTTCAGTGTAGCCCATTTATCGAGAATGGTTATAGGCTATATATCATTACGCTAGGAGCGGAGTATCAATTAAGACTGTTTCAAAATCGGGGTTTTTTTCTCTTGAGAGCTTCCACTGCCTTTTAGAAATAAAGAATATCTTTATTCCACGCGAACGAAGTCACGAGCAGAGGCTAGTTAATTAATGAAAATAATCGACATAAAACAGGTAGTTCTAATACATAGAGAAAACCATATTCATAACAACGGAATCGCAGGAATCGGCCAGTAAGCAATATAGACAACATTTAATGCCACTTGATTTTATGCAATGAGGCGTACAAAAATCTAGCTTTTCTACTTTTTTTTCTCAATGGATTCGACGCATTGTAATATCAAACAATTAAATATGTTTAGAACACGAAACTGGGTCAAAAAAACGGAATACCAAATATTGAATTACTCCAATTTTAAAAGATATCGTTACGCATAATTCGTATTGAGCAACCTCCGGTAACCTTGTTTTGCACAATAGTCATTGTGCTCACAAACTGAATAATATGTTAAAATTGGTCATTTTTTTAATAAGCCTTACATTTTTAAAAGTTTAAACCACATATTATTATTTTTTTATTTTAGATACAATGTAAAATAATTTTAGTTTATATGGTTTGTCGTGCATAATCTTCGTAACGGCTGAACAGTTTTCAAGAAACATTTATCGATAGACAAGAAGCCTATTCAGAGTATTATATAAGGATGTATAATTGCGCTTTTACATAGGAGATTAACTGTAAAGAACAGAAGTAACTTGAAAGGGTCATTCAAATATTACGTAAGCAGAATTTTTGTAATTTCTGACCGCCCACTCACCTTGGTCAGCAAAAGTAAGCAATGCTCTTAACCCTCACCCGCCATAATTACGTAAACATTTATATAAGTACTTATATTCAAATCTGTTTTAATTCAGTAAATAAATATTGCTGACGTAATCACTATCCAGGCCCCCAGTCCCCTATGCCATAAAAAATAAGCAAATCAAGGACCACCTTCCCCCATCACTTACGTAATACTCGAATGACCCCTAATGACAAGGTTGGAATTTAAAGACAGCCCCCAATTAGCGCGGAAAATATATGTAATTCCCGTGATACAACAAAACTATTTAAATAATTTAAACAAATACGAAGACAGGGACAACAGGTTTGACATAATAGTAATCTTCATTGATTAATATCTAAATGTATGAATAAAAAGTCATTAACAACATGCAAAAAAATACTATACTATACTAATAAAACATAAATCAAATTAACTATGTGATAATATTAATTAACAATGGATAAATATATCTGTCGTTACATTTCAAAATCAGTTGAATTTTAGCCGTTCCTAATATTTTACGTTATTTTTGAAGACCCCCAAATGTTGTAGTGTAAATATGAAAACTTTAAAAAAATAATGAAAAACCTAATGAAGTGCATAATATGAACTTCTTTGCGGTGTGTAGTAACTGAAAATTAAAAAAAAAATAAACACGTCATATGAAAGATTAGAATTGAAATTAATTCGTTTAGTTAACTTACCGGTTGCCGTTCATCTTTCGTCGGGTTGTGGGGCTTGCGTTGGGTGAGTGAGCGGGCGTCGCGGGCAAGCTCTTACTGCCGCGACGGGCCATTAAATTGTACTGCTGCATGTCCGGCGCTGTTGCCTCATCTTCGGGGGCGGCCAGTGTGAACCCTCTCGATGACCGTGACGATGATATCATTTGGTGAGCCACCTGAAATTACGTACTCTTCTCTGGTAACCAGTCGCTTCGATGTGCATCATTTAACTTAAAAGATGGTCTATGCTACCCTAAGATTAAGTAGTCTACAACCATCTACGGAAGATTCCGCATCGACTGGTCATAGTTATATGTCTATACGTTTAAAGGTTTTCATGTAATTGAGTCTCAAGCGAACTGTAACTTCATTATATACTAGCTTCTGCCCGCGACTTCTCCCGAGTGTAATAGTTACTTTGGGCTAACGCTAACATGCAGCGGAAGCTCCCAAAAGAAAAAAAACGCAGATTCTGCAACATTCTTCATTGGTGCTCCACTGCTATTAGTCTTAGCGTAATGATAGTCTATAGCCTTCCTCGATAAATGACTGAAAGAATTTGTCAAATCGAATCAGTAGTA
This sequence comes from Antheraea mylitta, assembly GCA_014332785.1. Lineage (NCBI taxonomy): Eukaryota > Metazoa > Arthropoda > Insecta > Lepidoptera > Saturniidae > Antheraea > Antheraea mylitta. The sequence goes on from JACEII010000011.1 coordinate 1,888,859, forward strand.
CCTGAGAAACGGAAGCGGAAAGCAGAAGCCGCATAAGAAGTGGGCAGTACAAAATTCATCAAACAAAAAACATATTATTAGTACAATCTGTATAAAAGTCTAAAAGGGTCTAGCACGTCAAATACTTAGTACAGCAGTAGTAACAAAAATGTAACAGGCTCCTAACCTAATAATATGAACTTTGAAGATAATATTTTTTTTAAAGCCGCTAATGCTAAGCCATTTTTCAGTGTCATCTCCATATTTTCTCACATTGAATCAAATGACAAGTTTGTATAAGTTGTGTTTTATTTTATTATTACACAATACATAGGGCCACCTACATCTCAGAGACCAGCTCGTAAAATTTATTTTGTAGCCTACTCGCAGAAAACCCCCTTTTATTTATAAGCCTAGCAAAAGATTCACACCGTAGTAGTATCACTATAAAGGTACTTCTTTAAAATAAGAATAAATACATTTTAAAACACTCGTCTTATATGTTTACCATGGCAACCAAATGGTTTTAATAAAGTATTTATATTATTTGATAAATAGTTTATATGATTGCATCTAGAAACATGGGTATCATACGAACCAGAAATCGAAACCGAATATTCGGCTTCTCTTCTAATTTAAATATCGAATTGTTTTTAATGAAGTCCCCAAAACTGGCAAACCCAACAAACGTGGTAGGTAAGTGAATGCGGTCTAGTAGTGATTCCCATAAGAATGGCAATTTCAGACTAGATGAAAATCTGCCAATGTACGGCTAAAAGCAACATTTTTAGCCGAAGCCGAAATATCAGTTTTATCATAAAAATATTGTAAAAGCTGTAATCAAGTTGATTTAATTTAGATGATTAGATTATAGAGGAAAATAGGGTAATATATCCCAAAAATAACGATACGAACTATTTTGATAAAAGGTCGACAGCTCATGGTGAAGTACTGAAGATATTCTTCCGCTGATCATTACAATTTCATTATCAATACACAGATATATACTAATATTATAAAGAGGTTAAGTTTGTGAGTTTGTGACGTTGTAGGGGGTAATCACAGAAACTAGTGGTCCGATTTAAAAAAAATATTTCAATGTTATAAAGCTCATTTATCGAGGATGATTATAGACTATATATCATCATGCTAACACCAATACGAGCGGAACACCAATAAAGAATGTTTAAAAATCGGGGTTTCCTCATGACAGTTTACTCTGCGTAACTATTTCAAACTATTCCAAAGTAACTATTTCACGCGAACGAAGTCGCGGGCAGAGTCTAGTACCTTACAAATATGATGCAATAAAAACAAATTATTAACAACTGAAAACTATAAAAGTAGTTCGCTATCTCTAAAGTTTGTTATACATAGTACATTCTTTCTTTCGTTATCATTTGAAATCATGACACCCAAACTACAGAACAGTTATCAGTATATATATAAGAATTACACATAAATGACAAATTGATAAATACAATATTATTGCCAGATAGAAAAAAAGATTAAATCAGATATATCATCAATCATATATAGAAAGCAAAGATTTAAAGATTATATCATTACTTATATGTTACATATAGCTCTAGAATGTAATTGCGTTTTTTTTTTTTGTTAAATTTAAAGAGGGCGGGTGCTTCTTTGATTGGCTTATTTTTTATAAGTCTTATCTGCTGGGCTACCAACGTCCTACTAGCGATCCACTATCAGTTAATTCCTCTATAGATTACATAATATAAAATCCTATATATAAATGCTATGATGTTTGTCCACGATGAAGTCCGAAACTATTCAACCGATCTTCATGAAAGTTGTCATTTAAGTATACTATTATAACCACTATATATATACACTACTATATGATTTGGTCCAACTTGAGTGATAGTATAATTTATATTTCGTAAAATGACCTCAATATTTTTTAAATTACAAATTAAATTATTGTCAATGTTGCTTATTGTTATTAATTGTAATCTTCGTCAGTCTCGAACAGATGGCGCTTTAACTTAGTTTATTCACAGAAAGCTGTAGGACCAACTGTTAATAAATATATCAAGGATAGCGTCACGTTTTAATTTTGAATTTCTTTTTCTAGAACTGAGCCACAGCAACACCTGGCCATGTCAGCTATTATATTATAAATTCCTTATTATTAGACTTGGTAACTGCTGCCCGTGAATCAATAAGGAAACTAGAACATATTACAACTTCGTTCGCTCGCCTAGTACCATAGGCTGTTCTATTATTAATCATTTATATCTGAACTCGGAAGCAGTTCGTAGTAACGTATATCAGACAAAGACCGTGTTACTTAACTGTTGTAATGCTGGGAATTTATACTAAGTAATTTTATTTATTACACAGTTTAATCAATCTCAAGTATTAAAACCCACGAAATTGTAAGGGCTCAGTGCTAAGCATGTTCGGACACCGCATTGATCATCAGATTTGAATGCTTTCAAATAAGTCGGAATCTTCACACCACCATAACATAATAGTGCAGGGTTTTTCTAAACCCGCTTTTCGAAGGCTAACTACCCACCCTGACGTTGAAATTCTCTTACCAATCACTTACGGGTGTGTACTGGAAGCTGCACTTGCGAGCTTAGTATTTCTAGGTTTAGTGTGTTTACCATATTGGAGCACATTTTCATTTAACATCAGGTGAGATAGTCAACCACTGAGGAAAGTGTAAAAAATAAAAAAAACTACAAATAACAGTTCACCACATTAGGCCCCCTTCGGCAGCAGCTCAAGCCTAGGTCCGTTCCATCGACGTAGTGCTCTTGAGTGCGCTGCTCACGCGATACATTCACACAAAATTTTACATAATTGCGACAACATTACACAAAAGACCTCCACACACGTGCATAGATACACGCTTACACATGAAAGTGGAAGAGTTTCATTTTTTCTCTTATCGAACTGAGATAGTTTAGAAAATTATCCGATACGAAATATATATAAGAGTTGTTGAGGTATGCATGCTTGATACCCATATATGTTTCAACAACTCATATATGTATGATCAGTTAGCTTAGGTTAGCTCAGAAAGATCGCGAATTGCATGCATCAAGCAATCAAGCCGAGGTGTGCCTTGCACCCTTGAGCTAGTTTTCAAATAAAATCGACTGAGTGCCTTAAGCGCTTGTCTTAGTAGTTCGGTGACCCTGTTATGACCTTGCTAGGTCAATAGCGTAATCAGCTTGAGAAAAAAAAACAATAAACAAACACAGAGTACGTAGAACAATTACCACAAATAATTATTGTCCTATGTGAGATTCAAAGTCACAGAGAGAGGCGCGGCTGCGACGCGGTCGTTTAAAACATTACGTCAACCGTGCATTCAAGAATAGAATTTTAATAGTAAATATCAATAAACAAACGAGTTGCATCACTGATCAACGATAATTGTCTCATGTATCTGTAAACTTTTCAAAACGTTTTGCTGTTAAGGTCACATTCACATTTCACACATTCACAATAGTATGTCAACTAACCTTGACAACTGAAGTGCCGCATGCCGCACCCTCACCTTTAAAGCCATCGTCAGTTCCCGCTGGTTTCGGCTTCGGTGTTATGGAATTGGCTGAAAATTAAAATCAATTGGATAATCACCAGTGAACATGACTAATCGTTAAAAAAAATCATGCATTCCACACTTAAAATTAACCTCAAAAAACCCGAAAAACTTGCAAAATTAATCTTACTCCTCTGTTTCTCGACCAATTTGTTTTTATTTTATTCTTTTTATTACATGTTGACGAGCTATCATTAGTGTTATTTATAAAAAATATGTTTCGAAGCCTTTATAACTCTCTGCCATATGGAGTTTTTGGCGGGATGTTAGTGTATCATGTAGTGGATTTTATATTTTATTCATAATATTGTTATTTGACTCTATAATTTATAAATTTGGTGGTGTTTTACGTAATATAGTGAGTTCACTGTGTATAAGTGAAGTTAATGCAAAATAATACAACGGAGCATGAAATTCTGAGATGCCACAAAAACTCTCTGGAAGGTTCTAACAAGGGTGCCACCATTTTGTTAAAATATTGAAATAATCACACGACGAGTGTAACAATATTAATTACACGAAAATGACAACTGAAAGATTGGTTGTCAAAAATAAATATTTAAAAAAAATGTCTATCATATTTCAATTATGTCGAAAATCTTTGAACAATACTAAAGTTTCTATCACTACAAAACAAAATCAGAAAGAAATACAGATAATAATATCTACATATCAAAGCGTGAGGAAACAGATGTATAAGTATCCATTGCAATGTTCAAATTTCGTTCAATTCTTGTTTAAAAGCTACGCATTTTCGTTGTGATGTGTATACTGTGATATCTATAATAATTGTTAATTTGACGCATGTACATGACCAATGTTTTTTTTTTTATTTATTGTAGCACGGCAAAATGACTGCACTATGCCTGATGGTAAGCACAGTGCAATCCAAAAATAATAGCGACCACCGATGGACACACTCGTCACTATCATGCTGGCCTGCAAAAAGCTGGATATGCACAGGCTGATCCCGAAACGCGACCCGCAGAAACGAATCACTATTACGGGCTTTTTCGCCATATACATGGTGGTTGCGACCCAGTCAGGCTGTAAAACCCTACCACCCCGCTTTCGCCATTGCCTCGTTCATTATTCAGCAGGGTGCACCACGTGCAGCTGAGGTTGGCTTGGGTGTCTCCAGTCTTATGATGATATTTGACACCCCTTACCCCTTTATTCGTTGAATTATGCGAATAGTCATGACCTGAGTACATAGTAATACAAATATGTACAATACTCCAGAGATATTATTATATTTGCAAAACAATATCGTTTATGTATATACCCATTGTTAACATAACAAAGGTATTCATAGATTAGATATCTTTTAAAGAATTGGAAATTCTTTAAAAAATATTAAGGACAATTCAAATCTTAGAGTACGGCGATTCTTAAGCAATATTCCTTCAATTATTTTTTTATTTTTTTTAGTCACAGTTAATCATTTTTTACTATATTGTACAGGGTTCCATAAATAAAAGAGAACGTCGAGTGTTCCGTAGCTTTAAAAGGAGTGTTCCGTGGTTTTCTTTTAGGAAAAAGTGGGCTCGTATTAATAGTTATAGTAAGGAATTAACTTAAATAGATTTATATATTTAGTTATATATACATTTAAATATGGAGTATACCCATATACTTACACTAGGTACGCATTTTTAGAGACTATTTCTGCAAATAATTGTAACATTCTGTTGGAATTATATACATATATCCGTTACTTCTTGCTTATAAATAAAATACAATAATAACAAAATGATCCTATAAGTAATTAAATAAAATACAGGTTTATATCCTTTAAAACTATGATATTTATCTATTCCTAACTCTTTATTTCAATTCAATAGCTAAACAACATTCTAACACTAATTACTTGACCTATCTAATCATGTGGAACTTTCCGCGTTTATTTTCCGCGTTTATAAATATTTATGAATTATAACAGTATCCGTGTCTCGTACGTATGTAGGTAATACATACCTGTACTAAACAAGAAACGCTTCATAATGTGTTCGATAATGGAGAAATAAGATAATGAGTTTAAAATAAACTGAAATACAAACCCGCTGTGTTGATTGGCGCTATGCCGTGTAGCACATCTTGGCAAGACTTCGTGTGTTTCGACCAATCCTTCTCTTTGACGATATTATATGTTGTTGCAGCAGTGACTTCCTTGTTTTCGCTGATCACTTGCGATATACTATCCTGATTGTTTTTCGGTTTACCAAAGAGAACATCTGTTTTGGGATATCTGATGTAAAAGAAAGAATCTTCGGGCGCCGGCGGTGACGCGGCGAACGGTTCAAACTCCCTATAAAAGAACACATTTAAAAATGTTAATTATAAAATTTACATATATAAGTATATTTCCATATGTACAAAGCTACAGATAACCTTATCTTAAAAAAAATATCTCAACAGTAACTATAAAACATTTACAAACATTGACAGCATAAAATAAAACTCACGATTGCAAAATGTTGTTAAATTGTGTCATCATATTCCTCTTTCTAAACATGTAATAAAATCTATAAACAAATGCGACCCGAATCACAAAGGTGCAGCAGCTACGATATCTTTTATTTATATCGAAGCAAATTTGTTAAGATGCCAACAAAATCAGTGCAATGCGAGCTTTTCTACTGATCGATGGAGCGAAACGCAAATGAAAACAACTCCGACTGAAAATGTTCTCAGTGTGCTTTTGTGTTTTATACGTGTACAAGTCACGGTGATTTTAATCTTATCAAGCTAACACTCAGACTGTATATTATAGAACAACGAAAATAACATTCAACTCGATGTGACGTCACCGTAACGTCAACCAATGAGAATCACACATTAGCACACTCCCTCGACGAGAAAGCACATGACACGATGATTGCGTCTACTTCGTATTTCGAGGTTAAATACTAAACAAACGATCTCGGAATATAGGTACATAAAATCTTCGCACTTATCACAATACATTTATTAACAAAAGATACTTTAAAAAAATTACGATGACGTTGAACAAACCGGAAATATTTTCCAGTATGAAAGAAAACTAAACTGATAATAGCATCCGCTTATTTTAATAATGTAATATTTTCTAGTATAGAGTAAATAACGAATTTAGATACCACTGTTTTTTTATCAACAACCTGTTTTTATATTAAAAAATATAATCTTAAATATTTAATATTATTAACATTAGTTATCTTAAAGACCAAATAAAGTTATTAAAACATAAAACCGATAACGCGGTACGTGTGGGGTGATTTATCGAGTAATACGTAAGTACATACCTACACGAGTGTAGTGAATAATATTGACATTCAAATTATCGTCGGGTGTTACTAAGGACAAACAAATTAAAAATAGGTATCGTTTGATAAAGTATTTAAGTTTTAACACCTGAAATATTTAAGAATAGTATAACCTGTTATGGTAACGATTTAATCGACTTAATTTAAATTTTAACATACAATAGTCATTTTATGCCTGTTTCTGACAAAAACAGATCGGAACACAAATACCGGTTCTTGAAATGAGATCGATTTTATGTTAAAAACAGAAATGGACAAAAGAAGCGGCAAATTCCAATATTGCTCAAACAATGTATTTCATTTTAAAAATAACAACAAGTTTTCTATAATAGCTTTGTTTACAAATTAAACCAATACAAGGTTTTAAGGTTATTAGGGTGATCAAATAGTAATAAAAATTAATAACAGATACACCCACATGTGTATAATTGTGTGTTTCTGTGTAATTCAATTGTCATATCAATTGAAGGCGGAACAATAGCTCAAGCTCGATATTGTACCTAAGAACGGAAATTTATTAGCAGGTAACCAATATGGATTGATATTTTACATTATGACTACTGGTTTTATATTATAACAGGTTTTTTAAAGTAATTCTTGGCCGGTGACCTTCCATGATTCAGAGTATTTATAAATCTATAACCATAGTTTTTAGCCACGAGTATTTCATCTGTTCTCGTTCATGATTTTATATTCCAATTGATGCAATGACAATAAATCTTTGTGATTAGCATCATGTTGCTTCAGCAAGGAATGTATAATCCCACGTTTTCTCAGGTAATTGATAACCGGTAAGACCGATATTTTTTTAATCGACGAATAAAGTTCATACCTATCAGGCATATTAGTCTATTTAAAATTCCAATTTATTACAAAATCGATAATTACATAATAAAACTCATTTCAAACATATACAGAATCCATAAAAATCAGGCATAGTTGGAGATTTTGGCGGGATCTTTGTCATCTAGTGGATTATATATTATTATTATTCATAATCTTGGGTTATTCGACTCTATATTTTGTAATATTCTGGTGTTTTCAGTTTTACATAATATAGTTTATTTATTGTGCACAAGTGAAGTGGATGGGTAGTATTAGTATAATATCATTTACCATATTATATTTATGAGAAACTTGTAATCATTTAATTGTTACCAAAAAATAAGTATAATGCATAATACTCCCACTTGAGTATTTACACTCATTTCTTAAATACCGCGTTCTTGATTTTTCTACATCCTAAACGTATGTCTATGTGCACAGTAATTATATTCACACTTACTATTATACGAATAAAATATATAAAACAATAATACAATTTATTATAATAGAATTTAGAATAAACCAGTAACCACATCTTTATTTAAAAAATGATTTAAATTGATGTTGTTTATAAAATTTCATACATCTAATTATAGTTCGTCTAAAAACAGGTAGTATACATTTTATTTAATATTAACCTAAACATGAAAAACCCTTACAGATTATGGTAAAACCGTGTTATTCACCTGATTGAATAATAAGATGTAAGCGCATTTATGACGTAATGTGTTTACGAGTGAGGCCGACTAAATTTTGCCAACAAAATGACAAGCAAAATTACTAATAGTGTCGACTTAAGTATTGTCGGGGCCGCGGGTGTAATTCACGGCAACAGGCAATCAAACCAGAAGTTCGCAACGTCCTATCATTGCCATACCGTAACAGTATAAATATGAGAAACAGTGAGGAAACTACCTACAAACGCTCGAAAACAGGACACTCACACAAACATGCGCATCGACGAGAGATTTTAAAAGATACTCTATGGACAGCACCGCGAAATCCGCTTAGGGGTTTCGTCGATGCGCATGTTTGTGTGACAGTGCCGGTAAGAGCGATGTAGGTAGTTTCCATACTATCTCTTATATTTATAATGTGATACCGTGAAGCTGTGGAACAATCTCCCGGCCAGTGTATTCTCTCCTTTCTATGACATGGCGTACAGCTTACAAATTTGATCACTATCTAGTCTCTATTTTATTCTCATAACATTGATGTTATCGAAATCAAAACATCGATGTGTCTGAATGTTTCTTCAACATCGATGAATAGCGATCATCCCTTCTTTGATGACAGTCGCGACCGGCCCGGATAAATTGTCTCTCGATGGTCGCCATTATTTTTGGATTGTACTGTGCTTACTATCAGGCATAGTGCGGTCACTTTCTCGTGCTACAATAAAAATAATAAAAATCTCTCTAAAATGCAAAAAGGGTAACGAAGGAGTGTAATATTGAATTCACCTTGAAATTTATGTTATTGTATATACAAATCATATTGAATTATATAAGAGTAAAAGTAAAGAAAGAAATACCTACTTGAAGTGATTGTTTCAAAAGATTGTGTCATTCAACTAATTTTAGAGGTGATTGTACGCGATCAGGCGATATCGTATCACGAAGATTGATTGATATAATATGCAATGTTTTGTTTCCAAGTTCGACAAACATCACCTAGATTTGAAACCAGTAAATACAAGGCAGTAGAGACAACTTCTTTGACGATGCGAAAACCGACTGACTATCCAATTTTTTTGTATCAGACAAGATTTAATATCTGATCATAATAATACACGAAGAAAGAATTAGAATATACTTGACATCAATAAAAAATCACTAAAAAAACGAAATACAAAACCGACTAGATTATGTTGCACGGATTCAAAACTAATTCAACCCAATTTAAATAAATTGTACGACGTAAATTTAAACAATCTTCTCTAAAATATGGGAAGATAAAACAGTTCAATATATTTTTCTCGTCTGTTGGTTTATTGATTTTCTTAATTTTTTGTATAATAGCTACTGACGAATTTTAATGTTACGGTTTTTACGTAAAGTGACCGGTGCTCCGTGGTACATTAGGAGAGTCGATCTCCATAGAGACCTAGAGATCCCTTCTATCTGGGCGTACGTAAAATCACTTTCGATTAGTTATTTTGAAAAAGCCGCGAATCATTCCAATCTGGTATCCGCCGCAAACTATGAATCCATACCTAACACTGCGCGTTATAAAAGAAGTCCGCGATGCATTTTTACCGACCCTCCTGACTTAATCACGTCAGCGAACGATCAAGGCCAGCCTGTCCCTCGAAACAGAGCGTGCTCACGCCCACGCCCGCGTAACCACAGATCGCGCCGCCGTGGTCTGGGGGATAATTTCGCTCCCGCACACCCGATTAGGCCTCCCACGGCAGCGGCTCAAGCCTAGATTCGATCCCTCGGTAGGGTGCCCTTGAGTGCGTTGCTTGCGCGATACGGTGACACACAAATATACATCACTGCTACAACACTACACGATCACCCCCACACACGTGCACGTCTACACGCTTACACATGAAAGTGGAAGGGTTTACTTTTTTCCTTTATCGAACTGAAAAACTCTCAATTTTCCGATAATAAATATATGGAGGAGTTGTTAAGGCGTGTATGCTTGGTACACATATACGTTTCAACAACTCATACACATATGAATAGTTAGCTAGGTTAGCTAAGATAGGTCGCGATTTTGCATGCAACAGGCAACAGCCAAGCCGAGGTGTGCCGTGCACCCTTGAGCTGGTTGCTATAATAAAATCGGCTGAGTGCCTTAAGCGCTCGCCTTAGTAGTCCGGTGAAGCTGTTAAGACCTTGCTGGGTCAATAGCGTAGACATTTCGAAAAAAAAAATGTTACGGATAAATTCATAAATAAATTCCTATAAATTCCATCCCATCGATAAGTCTTTATTTATAAATCTCAATACGTCATACTCCATGCTCCACATGTTTATAATCTACAATATATGTAAAATAAATTCAGTGTTTACCATTTAGAAAAAAAAAAAAAAACAAATACACATAATAGTAACCCAAAATTTGAATTTTAGGGACTGAACTGAACAATAAACATTTAAGAAAATTTGACGGATCATAACTGTTAAAAATGTCAAGATCATTCTCGAGTTACGAAACTTATAATAGAAAGGGCAGCGTACTTAGTTACTCTTAGGTATTATGACGAATATTAATCACAGGGCAGTACTAGTTGACCTCGATAGTACTAAGTACAAGACATACCCACGACATGCAAAACTATATAACACCAATTTAGTTTATAACAAATGATATAGTTTAGATTACATTTTTGTAGAAATTGCCACCTTTAACTTAACAAAATCCTTAAAACTGAATAACGAACAAAAGACAACTGAACCTGGTCTTTCTAAAACTGCAGTTTTATACACGAGTTTCTTATAGTGCGTAGGTAAGCATTTAAGACCTTGCAGTATGAAGAATGCTCTAATTTTGTGGATTTATCAGTTTCGTCTTCTGTTTTATTACGAATCCTATTATAATATTCAACAAAGATATTCAAATGCTAATTGTTAACTAAAACATATGCAAGGATTGCATAGAATACAAGAAACTCTACCATCACGGATACTATACTTTCCCGGATCTTTTAATTTTTGATATTACGTTAGTATGAAATTATTATTTTAAAAACAAGATGTTATTCAACTTAAGATAATAATTCTGTAACTATACCAAAGTTGTCGATAAGAAACACAAACATATTTGACGTCACAACCAAGCCTCTTAGCATAAATCGTGTAGAAGCCATCAAAACATTGCATTTATAAAATAAAACTTGTTAATCAGTATATATATACTAACATTATAAATGTGGAATGTATGTCTGAACATGCTAATTTCAGGAAGTCTAAGCCTAATTTATTGAAGAAATCTCTTTGGCTACATCATTTCACAAGACATACTTGAAGAAGGTCTTCGCCGAATTTTTTGACCTATGAATATGTTGCACAAAACACAAATTCAGGTGTATAAATATATACGTATTATACGATTATCATCGAGACAACTTATAAATATATAAATGGCAAATTTAAGATTCCTGCAATTTTTTAACTTTGTTTTGTATGGAGTTCTCGGCCATTGACAGGTGAGAGAAAAAAAATAAGGCGCGTTACGCATTCCCACGCAAACATTCACGTCACTCCCGATGACGCAACCAAAATGGCAAATTAAAAAGTAATTAATCTTGACCGTTTTTCCGTTCCGAGCTTTGTTTTATTGCGTGTGCAAGTTTTTTAATTTTCTATAACTCATTCTTGAGTCATTATGTTGAGTGTAGGTGTGATTGTTATAATATAGATTTTTATTAATCTCTTGATCGTGTGGCGTTCCGCCTTTATTAATTTTAATACCACTTGTTTATAAAACGTGTTAAAATATAAGACGGCAACAAGGCAACTAAAATCGTATCCAGGGACCGCGCTATCCAAAGAACTGACACTTTCACCCGGGACGCGTAAAAACGCAAGCGTAAGACGCTATACTTAGCGAGCAAATATTTCTATTTCAGTGTATGTTAATTGTACTGTATTACATCTGCATTAAAAGGGAAGTCTTATGGCACCCTCAGCATTTTATTTTACGGCTATATTCAGTGTAGTACAAAAAGTTTTACAAGGACTGAATTTAATCGGCAACCATAACTATCAAGCAGACATCTCCGTGATATTATTTTTAATGCGCCACAATATCGTACCCAAAGGAGAAAAGATTTAATAAATTTGTCCATACAAAAAAGTAAATAGCAAATACAAGTTAAACGGAGACGTGAACTACATACAATATTCTTGTTTATTAGTTATTACTCACGACTATATTTGCGTTTTTTTTTTTTTCATTTATTATTTTAACAATATATTTTATGTACAGAGGAAAAAACATCTTACCGCTGGCTCCACTTTTTCACAGTAATAAAACATACATCGCTAAACGGCTGAACGGATGCTTATAGAAACCCTAGTTCCTTAAGTTCTAAAAACTTTATATTTAATGAAACTAATAAAAGAAGCAAGTATCTAAAAAGGAAAACAAAAAAAAGATCAAAATCTATCCAGAGTGATCGATACGCGTGAAACGGCAGACCTCTAGCATTTTGTTTACATAGAAGATTTGATCTGAGTGTACTAGAAAATAAAAAAGCCTTCATCATAAAGTTTGTAGACGTATATTTAAGGACACATGAAGGTAACTTATAGTTACTACAATTTACAATGGTTCAAAGATCACTCGTACATTTAGTTAAAATTTAATCTAGGCTTAATCCACTATGCTAACTGATAACAAAACGGGTGGCAAATCAACGTTCAGGGCCCTTTTACATATATTAAACATGAAGCACAAATTTCATCGATTAATTTTATAATCTTTAATATTATATCATGTAACTTTTTCACAATATTTCTGTATTCCCGAAAAATGTATTTAACTGGGTTAATTCGCGTCGCGTCGTATCCGACAAAAAACTAATATATATGTGAATTTGTATGTATGGTATGCCTTCATGCCTAAAATACTCCATCAATGATCATGACATGTGGTATACAGGATGGCGAAAGAAAAAAAAAGAACATGTGGGGTACATAGATGAAAGATATGCATTCAGCAAAAAAATACTGTCCCCAAGGCATTGGTAAAATCTGTATTAATGCGAACGAAGCCCCGACCAATAACTCGTCATACATGGCTGAATTTTTTTGATTGAATTTGGTAAATTTAATGAAAGGAAAACCATGAAATCTCTACTTATAAATTCAATGGTTCAAGCTAAAGCACTTTTACTCAAAGATCCATCTGTATCTGCTTACTTATGTTAGTAATTAATAATTTATCGTTGACGTTATTTATTAATTAAAATGACAAATTAAGTACTATTTAGATAAGACGATTGCAATAACACGTGTTTGTAATGCAAACTCCTTCCTATGCGACGTAACTGCGTGTATGAGGTAGTTTTAAATATGGAATGTCACATTAGAAAATAGTCATTTTTTATTCATACCTATTTGATTGTTTCACAAATCATTTCATATTTGTCACACGGTAATAATGGCTTATCAAAAACAATGTGATTTAATGGAAGCTTATTTTTTAGATAACAGAAATTTGAAGCTAGATCTACGCTGGTATGGAGAGAGATATCGAGACCGACGGCCAGAAATTCGGTTCGTATTGAAAAGAATGATAAAACAATTAAAGAATACGGGCAGTTACAAAAGTCGGCAGCAAACTCTTCAGCAGAACTATAACGATTTTGTATGCTTTAACATACTTTGAATCATTTCCGAAAGCTTCAAGCAGAGAAGCTTCCGAAGTAATTGGAAGAACCCACACTCGCGTACTTACATGTGCTAAAAAAGTAAGTTTAATTGTTATTGTGGTGGTGGGTTGGTGCAACAATTGCATCTTGAAGATTATGAGAGACGACCACAATTTTGTCAAAGTATTCTGAGAGAAATTGACCGTAACCACAATTTTTTAAGCAACATTGTACAGTCTGACGAAACCAACTTAACCAGATGGTGCTCCAGCCTATAACAGTAGAATCAGTACTTCCTACAATAATAACTATTTCAATACCTAGATTGGTAGAAACGGCACAATGCGATGGCCTGCGAGATCACCCGATCTCAACCCTTTAGATTTTTTTTGTTGGGATATGTAAAAAGTAAAATTTACATTAAATCTTATGCGAGTGTAAACGAGTTGAGAAACGAAGTTCAGTATACGATTTATAATATTCACCATAATGTTATTAAATGTTACTAGAAATGAATTTTTCAAAAGAATAAATATGTATCAAAGAAAAAGGAGCCCATTTCTAGCAAATAAACAGTTTTCCACTTTTTGTACCTTTCAGCCATAAAAAAGAATTATTTCCAAATTATAGGGATGTAAGGGGTGTCAAGTAACATCTTAAGACTTGAGACACCCAAGCCAACCTCACCTGCACGTGGTGCACCCTGCTGAATAACGAACGAGCCAATGGCTAAAGCGGGGTGGTAGGGTTTTACAGCCCTACTGGGTCGCAACCACCATGCATATGGCGAAAAAGCCCGTCATAGTGACTCGCTTCTGCGCGTCGCGTTTCGGAATCAGCCTGTGCATATCCAGTACCGGGTGACTTTCGTCATTATGGCCGGCATGACAGCGGCGACCGGCGATGGATAATCTGTCTCTCGGTGGTTGCCGATTAGCAAACTAAGCTTCAGTCAAACATAGTCAGGTCATATTTATATGACGTGGCTTTTTTTTTACGTGGGGACATCCCTTGTGGATACCCACCCTCCCGGGGGAGAGGATGGGTTATGTCCGACTTGCACGGACTAAAACCCCACGGTGTACCACAGACCGTAGTGTTGGGGCGGCAAGGGATCGTGCTAAGCTATTCCCCTTAGATAGCCGCCCTAACGGTCCGCCCGGCGGAAGGTGGCCGCCGAGCTCCTACCTATAGAGAGGCAGCTGGGTACACACCAGCTGCCTCCCCTCGTCCGCCGGACCTGTGCAATGAGGGGATGAGCCCCCCGACTACATTCCTTCAGGTCCGGCTACGGTGGCAGAAGGAGTTGGGCAAAATGCCGCCTCCTCCTGCCGGTCGTCCGTTGGCGAAGACGGCCGCTGAGGGGGTCCGCCTCGCGGGCCCTCTCCGCCGCCTCCTTTTGCGAGATGACTTCCTCGCAAAAGAAGGCCACTACTCGCCACACCTGCTCGCTGCCGAGTATGGACGAAAGCACGCTCGGCAGCGACAAATCCTCCCCCACCACCGCCGCCAGAGTGCGGCGCTCCACCTCCCACGCAACACACTCAGAGAGAGTGTGCTGCGCGGTATCCTCCTCAGCGCCGCACTCATGGCAGGCGGTGGTCGGCTCCCTACGAGCGATCCGGTGCAGGTACGATCCGAAACAGCCGTGTCCGGTGAGTACCTGCACCATCCTGAACGTCAGGGAGCCTCACTCCCTCCCAAGCCACTCTCGCAGGACCGGGCGGACGGCGTTGACGGTGTACGTTCCGTAGCGCGCGTCCGCCAGGTCCTGCATCCACCGCTCTACCGCTCCCTCCCGCAACTCCCGTCTCTTATACTCTATCTCCCTGGGAGTCGGAGGCTGACCATTACGTTTCCTCGCCGCCGTGAATTCGTACACGGCGGCGAGAACTCTTGCCTCCAGTTCCCAGGGAAGGGAGCCGGCGAGCGCAAATGCCGCCGCCGAGGACACCGTCCGGTACGCCCGGATCGCCCTCAGTGCCACCGTGCGCTGCGCACTGCGCAGCGCGCGCACGTTGGCGGCACCGAGGGCGTCCGCCCAGACCGGTGCCCCGTAGGCGGCCATCGCCCGCACAACTCCCATAAAGAGTCGTCGACACCCGGCACCCGGCCCCCCAATATTGGGGAGCAACCGGCCGAGTGCCGACGCTGCCCCCGCGATCCACGGCCCGAGTCCCACAAAGTGGGGCTCGAACCGCCAGCGCCCGTCCAAGGTGAGGCCCAAGTACTTCATTTGTGCCCCCACCCTGATCCGGGCGCCCTCCACCATAATGTGGGCCCCAGGTGGTGGTCCCCGCCGAGGCCCATGAAAAAGTATGGCCTCGGTCTTCTCGAGGGCCACCCTGAGGACGTCCATCGATGCAGCATCTCAATATGCTAGACGTAGCATCTCAGTATGCTACCGCCTACCAATCATAGCTTAAGTATCAAATTTTATTCATTGATTCAACAAGATTTTAAAAGTTTTAAAAATAATGTGTTTTATGGAGTCTTATCTAACATAAACAATCACGGGTGTGCTGTCCTTAACAAGTTTACCCAATAACCATTCTTATCTTTGGATTTATCATGTTTATTGTAAATTTTTATTATATTGTAATAATTTTAGGCAACTTTGTTTTAAAAGCAATTATAATTTTATAATCCACATCAAGACCAAAGGGGTTCTCAATTTGGTTTTTTTTTTTGTTTGATACCTCAGCCCTTAATCATTTATAAATTATCTATTTATTGGACAGAAGAAATTTTCAAAGACATTCATTTAAATTTCATGGAATTAAAAAACACAATTCCTCAGAATCGAACAGGACAATATGACAATCCAGACTACATGAGTAGGTAATTATGGTTGAGGATGTCCTGGTGCATTTTCTAGAGTTTCTACAGTTCTGGTGCACTTTTTTGAGTCAGTTTAAATTTTTGTATAAGATAATTGTATAATGAATTAAAAAACACAAATATTTCACTTATTCACACACAATACCATAGTTTGCATGCATTTAAAATAAGATGCAATTTCGTAACCAGTTACTTAGCTTTGTTTTATATAGCCATGTCAATGATAATACCTGATCTTTGAATAAATATAAAAAAATATGCACATGCTCTTAATTTCAAAATCAAAAATACTTTATCCAGTTTAGACCCTAATAAGGCACTTATGAACGTCAAAAACTATTACCTTGATTACTGTAACCAATAGCTATGAGTTTTTATAGCTTTAGCTACTTAACAGAATTCATATTACAACCAATGACTTTTACACAAGAAAACAAACAAAAAAGTTACTTTCTGACATTTCCAGAGCTCAATCTGGTACAGAGTACATGAATATTGGGGCATGTGATTCTAAACGTTACTTGTCTATTTATAGACTTGTAATCATCAGGTAAAGTGAAAATATTCTGAAAAAACTATACAAAAGGCAGTTTTTTTTTATTAAACTGTGGTGTTATTGATATAATCTACAACATCAATAGAATGTGCTAATGACAAATATAACTGAATCTTTGTGTCTATGCTCATATAGTACACTAAAATATAATATAATGGGGCAGCAATTAATTTAACAATCTATTATCACAGGAATTTGATCCATTAAACTTAACTGTACTGCCAACATGATGAAAAGGAATCGATCTACCAAAAAGTTTACAGCCTCCACATTTAGTGAAATATGCCCAACTACTTTTTGATCTATGTAATTTAAGAATGAAAACTCATATTCAGAAAACATACTATGGGATACAGCATTTTTTCTTACAGAGAATATATGTAAAACAAAATATGACATAATAACAATAGATCTGTTTCTTAGGACAACAGTATAGTGCTGCAAAATAACATGCCAAATCAGTATATATACAAAGTTTAAATTTACGATTGAGTAATCATTTCTATGCATAACAAAATATCTACATTGGATAAATATAAAACACAATATGACAAAGATACAATGAAAAGCAACTAAATGAATGTATCTTCTATAACAATATACCAATAACATGTTCATATTGATATAGCTATGGTCTTGTATTTATAAAATATTCTGTAACTATAACATTAACCATAAACATAAATATAAAATAGAATTTGGGCTGAATAATTATTTTAAAAATGGATAGCGGAACGAACCTTATTCTATTTAAAATATGTATCCTCAGTGGGCACATTTTGCATCTTGTTTAGTTACATAAAATAAATAAAAAAAAACTCACTTTGTGGGCTTGCTCTTCATCCATACAGGTAGAGTGAAACCATCCTTTATCTCAGGGTCACTAGAAGCCATTTTATTTATAATAAGATATATTGAATGGGCAAAAAAATTATGAAACAAAAGCAACAAGTACTCGGTAACAAAATTAAAAACTAAATGGAGTTTATCTTGAGCAGATGATAAGATTGCTTCAATTGAAAATATTAACAAACAGAATTTAAATAATACATATATAGATATGAAAAAGGGACACAATATAGCAAATATTAAAGATTAATTAGTATTAAATATTTTATATAGGTAAGAATTAATAATCAAGACACTCTTTGGGCTTCAAATGACTTCAAAAAAAAGCGTATTGACGCCATCTGAAAAAAATTAACCTCAAGGTACATTATACAACATAATTATTTTGTATATTCATGCACTACTTGTGTTGTTATTATAAATGACTTTTTCTATAATTTAAATATTAGGCAGTCAGGCTTTATCATCTCTAAATTGATAAATATCTATATTGATTTACCCAACTTTCAATTTAGGTTGTTAATTGTTAAACAGACCAAACAATGTTTATGTAATGATTCTTCACTTAATCGATTCTAATTCAGGGACAATTGAATCAATGAACATGATATCTTACGTTTGCGTTTCCTTATATATAACTATGATTTATAGAACACTTGTAACAGATTGCAAAAACGCCCAATTATAACGTTACATGTCTCAAACTTTATAGTACTCATATTATTAGTACATCATCAATAACTTGTAAAGTAATAAGAAAATATTTTAAAGTAGATGAAGTTGCTACTACTAACAACAACAAAAAAACAACTCGACCGGAGTCAAATAATGATAACTGATAACCCCAAAAATATGTTTGTTTATATATAGCACTAAATACTTCCAGAACACAGAATTGTACGCTCTATGCATGCACTAAATCATTATCTACAGATACAGACCACGAATTTCAATATTTATTTCCAGCATATGCATTATGCACAACATTGTAGTCTCAACCACAGTCGAGTGCAAAGAGTACGTCGAGCGATTCACGTGTACAATGTTATTTACACTGATATCATTAACTCTGTTTAGATTTTTGTGTTAATAAATATAGTTGTGAGAAACTTACATTTTTGATAATATTCTTAAAAACATCAAAAGCCAACATTATAAAAAATATCTTCAAACTCCACGAAAAGTATGAAAATAGGTAATACACGGAATAATAATAATTCTAGCGAACTAGGGAAACAACGATAGATAGGGTTGCAAATGATACGTCATTAATTTAAAATATCGATATTAGTAATTTTAACTTTGAGATTTCTAACATGTTTATGATCAATATCTTTACAAACAGTTCGTTTTGTATAGTGCTAAATATTTTATTCTTTTTTCCTCATCATACATATTATTTAGCTAGTATTTGGCTTTCACTCTTAATCGCTCATTATTCACCGACGCGAAGGTTATTGATTGACGTATAACTGCTAAACATATAAATAAACTGAATGTATAAATGAATATACAAGGAATAAAATAAGATCTGTCGAATGCAGTTATAAATGTTAACATTTATGGGCTATATGTATATGTTCAAAAGTTTTTGTAATGCATCAATTTTATGATCACGTTGGTAATTTTTGAAAGTTTGCTAAATAATTTTTAAATTTGTTTTAAACGATAAAATTATAATAATTATGAACGTTTCATTTTTTAAAAGAACAGAGACAAAAGCTGCAAAAGTATTTTTAATAAAGTACATTATTATACTGTCGATCTTTTTATGGGCGATGGCTTAGAGTAACGAACTTGCGAGTCTAAGTATAAGCGGTTTCATAATTCCATGGGCGATGGTGCATTTCTAATGATAATCTTTGTTAAGGCAACACAAAG
Organism: Antheraea mylitta; assembly: GCA_014332785.1. NCBI lineage: Eukaryota > Metazoa > Arthropoda > Insecta > Lepidoptera > Saturniidae > Antheraea > Antheraea mylitta. The sequence goes on from JACEII010000011.1 coordinate 1,909,009, forward strand.
ACGATAAAATGTTATTATTAACAATATTCATTTGTATATATTTCCTACCCCTTATGTAGTTATTGTAAAGTCGTTTTAAAGCTATGCCACTGACGTAATTGCCTCTGTATTACTGACCATACGATAAATTAAAATTGATTCGCAATTTCATACGAAAGTATCATCGTTATATAGTTGAGATACAAAAGAAATTTAGGAAATCATGAATGTTAATTAGTATTTAGTTATCGTCGTAATTTTGATGATAAATAAGCAATTATTTCACAAACCTGAACATTAATAATAACTCCCATATAGCACCATCGCTACCAATATCACCACCAATCTGAGATACCACTTACCCAAGTTAAATATATATTTCAATTTATTTTTCCTCAAAAAAATCAATACTAATAATGTACTTACAATTAAAAATTAACGTATTGTATAATGTTTTATTTATTTAATCAGAGACTTGACTTACTAAAATATATTAATAAATCATTTTAAAGCGGCAGTATTATTAAGCTACTACAGCCCTTTGGAACTTAGTTCATCTTAGGAATAACTACATGTATTGCAATTCTGAATTAAACTTTTACTGAAAACTAGGTATAATATCGATGTTTTTCCAATGACGTTTCATCCCAATAATATGCGAGTTTTACGACACTTTCGTACGAAACGATATAAGCATGATCGTATCGCACGGCCTAGGGAATCGAATGTTAAGAGAGGAAAATTATATTTAATGAAACCAGAGCGAACTGTAATTGAAGTTACTTTGCCTTTTTAATATTTTTTTTTTTTATTATATCAAAGGAGGCAAACGAACTGGTGGGTCACGTGATGTTAAGTGATCACCACCGTCCATAGACACTAGCGACATCAGGGGCGTTGCAAGTGTGTTGCCAGCCTGTATATAGGAGAAGGGGGAGGGGAAGGAAAGGAAAAGAAGGAAAGAGGAAAGGACGTGGGCCTCCGGCTCTCTCACTGACCGAACGAAACACAACAATGCAAGCACTGTTGTTTCACGTCGGTTATCTGTGAGAGGGGTGGTACTACCCCGGAGGAGCCGACCCATTCATGCTGAAACCAAAAATAGCTTCAGCGGGGCTCTACCACCTACGAACCTACCTATAAGTTCGAAGTGTAATTGACCTTTTAAGTTACACGTTACCATCGTTAAGTTCGACCCCTTTTTTAAGTTTCACGTTACAATCTAAAGTTATACGTTAAATTCGATTTCAATGACAAGAATGACAAGTATTTTGTTAATTTTTATTATTTTCCTGTCGAAGTACCTATGTACTGAATTCATTTTAGTGTAATTGTTACGTGTACTATGTTTGGGTATGTCATTTCATGTCATATTTGGTAGATAAAAAATAGCTTATGTTCTTTCTAACCTTGCAGTAAAATTCTGTTCGCATTAATTCATTGAAAATCGCAATTTCGCAATAAAAATATGACCCACAGATTTAAAATTAATTAAATTTCGTAAATTACTACTAAAAATGTAAAGGGATTCCTGACGAATAGTACAACAAACATGGTGTATCGTCTACCTTCACGTCAAACCTATATAACGGGGAGTCTCGTTCAAACCATCTGAATGTTAAATGATTGAATTTATATATAGAATAGAAGTTAATTAAATAACACACGTCGATATATTGTTCTTGATAGATAAATCATTAAATAAAAAGCTTCTTTTTTTATTAAAACTATGAAGAAGTTTCCAAATTTCGAAAGACAATATTAGTGAGAGTTGGCACGTAGCATCAAACTGACAATCAGCCGTAGCTACGCATGCGAGCAACATACGAAAGAAAGAGAAGAGTATTTTTTGTTCCGTGGACGTAATGTACCAATGTAGTGTATAAGTGGCCTTTTTTGCACCTTTGATATTAACAATTCACAGAAGTCATTGAAACTACATTGGAATCCGCAAACAAACGAATTTCTCAATGTGCGTGATTTTAAGTCTGTGATATTTAGTAAGATATTCTTTGAAACTAAATATTGTAAAGCGCACATCAACACATGACAAAAACTAAAACTATTATATTTATATATTCATATAGCCAAATATAAAGATATTAAAGTATTACTATAGAAAAGACTATTATTCATGTCATTTAAAAAAAACATTTTATTTTTTTAAAGTTATAAAATAAATAGTTATTTTTAACGCTATACAGTTTCCTCTTAGTAGTTAGTAACACAGTTAATAGTCTGAGGGAAAATTCACCACAGGTTCATTGTGGAGTTTAGTCTGTGACTATAATATTCTCAAAATACGTCGGGACGATAGTTTTATTATGATGTAAAATAAATTGTTATTACATTACATATTTACTTTCAAAGGTCTGTAACTGAATACCAATAAGATGTCTAACGAACAAGAACCTACGGATTTAGATTGGGTACAGTTGCGAAAAGATATGGGCAATGTACAACAAGTGGAGACCACTAAAGAAAAATTTGCAAGAAAATTTATAGAAAACCCTTTTGTTCCTCTTGGTATGTTCCCAGCTATCAGGAAGCTATTCAACGAATTCCTATTTTTCAATTTTACATATATTGAATTTTTGATGTACGGCAATAACAATTTCGTGTTATATCCTGAAATTCATTTCCTAGATTTTTTAAAACAATTATGTAACTGAATTCGTAAAAAATTATACAAAATAATAAATTTCAGTTGGTATCATTCTTGTTTCTATGTTTTATTGATTAAGAAATTTGTAGCTTAAAGTTTTGTAACATATTTTCATAACTAATTACAGTTTTGTTTAATTACCTATATACATACGATTTATATTCCATTAATTATTTCAGCTTATGAAAGAGGAAAGGTGGCGTGGTTATGAGAGAAATCCTAATTAGTAAATTTGTTTTAGGTTGTCTAGCAACTGCTACTGCACTGTCATTTGGTTTATGGAGTTTTAGAACAGGAAGACAAAAGTTATCTCAGCAAATGATGCGTGTGAGAATAGTTGCTCAAGGATTTACTATTACTGCTCTTGTTGTTGGTGTTATGATGACTACTGGGAAAAATATGAAATAAAATATCTAGTTCTTATTTATTCATTTATTACTGTTTTTTCTAAAATAATATAGTAAAATAATGTTAATATGAATAGTAAACAAAACATGGCTGTCATTTTTAAGTCATATTTTAAATTCTTTTAAACCATAGAATTAACTTTGATCATTTTGTGAAACCTAAACAATTGGAACTATTTTATACACTTTAAAAGATCTGGCAATAATCAATGAGTTCATGTTATACAAGATCATTAACTAAGTGTTGTATTAAAGCTTAGTCTATATTTGTGCATATGTGTTGTACTCTGATCTACATGTTTGTGTACTTGTGAATAATCTTTGTGACATAATTATAACATTCACAAGTCACAGTAACAGGAAGATGACTCAAACAAAGTTTGGGCCATCTATCTCTATTATCATCTTGTTTACTGAAAATATATTTGAAAACAGAATTTAAAAAAAATGTACTGTATATCATGCCTCCCAATGATTTTCAGAAAAGCATTTTAATAAAATCATATATTTTGAAGAGAGAACTGCTGTTGTCCTGTGTATATCATTTCTTTCCCCCCATTCCTCAATGTTAGTTATGAGATGCGAATACAGTTATTTTAGTTAAAGTACAGATCACTTAACTGGCTTCTATCTATTGTGATGAGACAGATATATGGAAGGTGATATATATAATGTTTAGAAGTTGTGTAATATGGTAGACTGAAATCACATTTGAGTCTTCACATAGTAAACCCTCTAATACAGGAGTCCGAACTTACAGTGCTATAACTAATAATATTTCTCTTATAGCATAAACTTGCCAAATTGTTTTAAATTTTTCTAATTTCTATAGTTTCCAATTAAAATAAAATAATGGTACTGACATAAGCTACAGTAATATTCATTTATTATTTTTTCCTTGTTACCCTGTATACCTTTCAATAAACTTATATTTTAAAGAGCTTAATGTCAAAGCTTTATTTAACATCTGATGTGATCATAATCAAACGCTAAATCTTAACGTATAATAAAAAAAATTATAGATCTTATATTCCTCAGATGTTACTGTCCACTCACAATTTTTTGGGTACATATGTATTAATTACATGCACCGCGCTTTCCGACCGTTCCATTAATTTTTTCTCAATTGTCACATAACCCTACCAAACAAAAATAAAAGAGCAAGTAGTCGAGGAAAAAAGAAATTTTATCTTAGACTAAATCAAAACCGATTTTCCACCTAAATCTTATTGGATACTTTGTTTTTAAATAAAATCTTTTGGAATCTAAGTGTTTTAAAGGACTGCGGTAGAAATTCACAATATCTTGATATAAAGATTAAAAGGGTTGGGAGCAGCGGGGGAAATAGGCGATTTTCACTCCCCGCGGAAAGTCATAGTGACTAAGATATTTATGATCAAGGTTTTGAGGTTATGTGGAATTTTAACAACGGAAGGAAAGGAAAGATTTTTATTGTCATAGCTATATACAGTTGTACAAAAAAAAAACTTTTAAATACAAATACAATCATTGGTAATTTTGCATATTACCAACTTAATAAGGATGATCGATTTTCTATATATGTATAGCTAAAAACATCGATGTTTTGATGTCGATAATATCGGCAATTCGATGTTTAGATTTCAATAACATCGACGTTATGAGAACGTTGCATGTAGTAGTTAAAGACTAGAAAATTATCAAATTTGTACGCTATGTGAATAGTTTTTTCTTTCTGTTTTTACAGACGCTAGAAAAAAACATCGACATTTTCAGACATCGATACTATTGGTTCGATGTTTTTCTAATATCTCTCATCCCTACAACTTAATGATTTTGAAGTTAAATTATTTTTGTCGCAGTTGGGTTAGGTTAGATTAGACTTGCGAAAAAAAAGCAAGAGGGCCACGGTAACGGCCAGCGAGCGCAATGCTTTAATACACAAATACCAATTTTTGAAATAGAAAAAATATACATTTATGTTATGTTTGTAATATCATTGGTCGTCAACATAACAATGCTTTAATAAATATAATAAAACAATATAACTAATATTTATTTAGCAAATAAATTTTAAATAATAAGAATAATGAGTTTTGAGTATTTACTCTCATAAAACTTGTAATTTTTTTATTTTTATTGTAGCACGGCAAAGTGACTGCACTATGCCTGATGGTAAGCACAGTACAGTCCAAAAATAATAGCGACCACCGATTGACACACTGTCCATCGCTGGTCGTCACTATCATGCCGGCCTGTAATACGCTGGATATGCACAGGCTGATCCCGAAACTCGATCCGTAGAAGCGAATCACTATTACGGGCTTTTTCGCCATATACATGGTGGTTGCGACCCAGTCAGGCTGTAAAACCCTACCACCCCGCTTTCGCCAATGTGCCAATGAACCCTGTTGCTAGTACTGTGGTGCTACTCTTATATAATGCATTTTGTGAATAACTTTTTCTACGTACATCGATGTTAGGCTTTCAACAATGATGTTTGTAATTGATTTATCATTGTTTTGAAATATTAAGGTATCACAGCATTCCTTCTTAGGGATGATTACCGTTCAAAAAAACATCGATGATTCACTGTTGAAAACGGCGATGTCTAGAATATCAATGTTTATGAACTATATATCGATATTTTTTCGATGTATTAGAGAAAAATGATGAAAATGTATATTCACACCAAGGTAACTAATATTTATTACACGAAACAGAATTCAAAAACAATAATTTTGTTAATCTTATGCCCAGTAAGCGATTCCTTTCTTGGTTAGATTATAGCCCGTTTCCAAAATCAACCGCAATATAATAATACTGCAATACATATGAAACATCGTTTATAAAGAGCGATGCATCGTCAATGTCAGTGGTTTCAACACACATCGCTATTTGTGGAGGATAGATCGGTGTTTTAAAACGATGTATCATTTGTATCCTTACGTATGACTGAGGAAGTGAGTGAGTAGGTAATAAAAAAGATGTCACTACATATCACAAAATATCGTTCTTAAATCGATTGTTTATACAAAGCAATGTCACGATTCAGGAGTTTCAACGACAATGTTAATAGATTATTGTTTATAATCGACTGATCGACGTTTTACAACATTGATGTATCGTTTGCATCCTAATCCCTAATTGGGCTATCTACTCTGCGCTTTTGTCAAAAATATGTGTATAAATTGAATAAAATGTAAATACAATTTGACTTTAGTGTACAGATATAGAATGAATGGTTTTATCGCTGTGCATTGTGGTAAATAAGATAGAACTAGTTTTAAATGAGATAAATTTTAATGTTAAATCTTGTTAACAATACTAATATCTTTTTATTATTATCTTTTTAGGAGCTGGTTATCATAGCGAAACTCTAAAGAAAGAGTATCAGAAAACATGTAATTTAGCCTGTAGGAAAGCTGCTGTAGCTCTTCAGGAAGGCGGCAGTGCCGTAGATGCTGTAGAAAAAGCTGTAATAGGTATGTATATGTTTTCTTTTATGTTTGTAAGTTTAATGATTATATACTAAAAATTATTCATAAATAATTAATGACAAATTTATATTATTTCAGAATTAGAAAACAGCCATCTAACTAATGCAGGCTATGGATCAAATTTGAGTTGGAATGGGGTTGTTGAATGTGATGCATCACTAATGAATGGACAGACTTTACATTTTGGAGCCTGTGGTGCTGTATCGAATGTATGGAACCCAATATCATTAGCCAAACAACTTTGTTTGAAACAGTGTGAGAACCTATCATTGGGTCGAGTACCACCATGTATTCTTACAGGCAAAGGAGCTTTCACCTGGGCACAAAGAATGGGACTAGACGTAGTTGATGACCACAAAATGGTATCCGCTCGTGCATTTCGTAACTATAAGCATTGTAAACGAAAGTTGAAAAGGTATTCTATACAAAACGATGTGAAATTTAGTCCTTTAGATACAGTGGGAGCAATTTGTGTAGACGCTTATGGTGTTGTTGCATCAGCAGCTAGTTCTGGAGGAGTGTCACTGAAACATGAGGGAAGAGTAGGACAAGCTGCTTCATTTGGTAGTGGAGTATGGGCTGCAATGAGCAGAGACGGCATAAAACCATCCATAGCGGCTTGCACATCTGGATGTGGTGAACATTTGATAAGAACACAACTAGCAAAAAATACCGCTGAAAGTTTATTAGATTCATCCCCAGTATTGGGACTTGACAAATGTTTCAAAGAACATTTTTTAGAATCTCCTTTCTTGTGGGATGTTCCGGAGAGACTTGGAGGAACACTAGCCCTCAGATTTGACCCAAATTCAGGTGATGGTGAATTATTATGGGGTCATACTACAAAAACGATGTGTATTGGATTCATGAGTATGGAAAGTGTTAAACCAAAGGTATCTTAATTATTTATCTTTATTCTTTTTCTTTATAGAAATCAGAAATAACATCTGCACATTTGCAATGTGACTCTGCTCATGTATTATATACAGCTCGACTGGTTAGTTGCTAGCAATATTTTTACAGGATAGTCAATAGTTGATTCTTTTTCTAAATCAATTTAAAAAATATGTGTTTAATATTTGACCTAATAATATAAAAAAGAACAAAACTGATATACACTTAACATCAGGTGACTTACGCTAAAAACGAATGGGTGTAATAATAAGGAAAGCTATGTATCACACCATGCCGTGCAGTCCTGACCGTGTTCGGCATCTCGAACCGTGTCCTGCTTCCCTTTGTTGGACCGTGCGGCGTTCCGATGATAAGAAGTTACGTAATGTAATTTACCTTGAACAGCGCCCCTTTGATGTTGATTATTGAACCTAGATGTGATTTTCTACTTTGAAAGTATCATTCCCATACTTTAAAAATTTTAGAACAGACAACTAAGATAATCTTTTTTGTTTATTAGTATTTGTTTTGATATTATTATTTTATATGTTACAATGAACTACCAAAAGATTGAAGGGTGGTTAAACTTTAAACAGTCATCCCGTATAGTTGGTTTTTGTTATTAAAATGTCAATTTTTTAAACCTATCTATATAGGAGATGTGATTGTTTTCTGTTACAATAAATCTATGCAATCAGGGGGCCTACCCAAGTTGCTTATCGACAACCACTAACGCAAATAGAAAAGGAAAAAATATATGGAGATGACGCGGTTTTATCACATGATATAGCGCTCAGACATGTCATCTCCATACATTTTTTATACATGAATTAGTGAATGTCGATAAGCAATTTGGGTAGGCCCCCAGTTCTGTTAATATGAATTGTTATATCTAAAAAGTTCTCAGTAAAATATGGTTGTTGTTAATTTTAATGATGATAAATATGAAAATATTTTTTTACAGTGTATGATTTCATATCTGCCTCAAAAGGTTGAGCCTGGCCGTAAAGCAGTGGTCTCCGGATACCCATTCAAAGTTTCAATGCATCCGTGTCCAGTTTTACAATGGGATTTAAAGAGTGAACATAATAGCAATGGATCTTTATGAACAATTAATTTAATACCATTTTTGTAGTATTTTATATTCTCAGTATAATATAGAATGTATCACACATTTTAGTTAACATAATGTTATTTCTTTACAATTAGTGTTACAATACCATTTCCTAGTTAATTATCTTATATCCATGTTTATACAAGTAATGTTTTTTTTTTAGTTTAAAAAAAAATAGAACTATGTTCAGCATCAAGTCATGGGTCTTTTATTTATACTAGGGAGAGGTATTTTGAGACAAACATATTTAACACATTCCTTGCTATTATTTCAGTAGTTACAAAAATGTTTGCATTTAAAACAAAAAAGACAATCTCAAATAATAAAAAATGATTTCATAAGAATTCAATTTTCACATATTATAGATTCAAGTATATCAATTAGGCATATTTTGATAAATAATGTTGCCAAGTCAACATTAGTAACTATAATCCATACTATATGGTAATAGTTTCATGTATTTGTTATATGTTTGTGGTTTACATATAAGAGTATTTATTATTTGATAAGATGATATAAGAATTTACTCCCATTTAAAAGTAAAACAAATTAGTTGTGGAATATCCTGATTAAGATTATTGTGTGGACTTTACCAGTATTGTGTTCCTTGTATATTTAATAAATAATACGATAATAATAATGCTTATTTATTTATTGAAAATTCGCAACAAATAAATGTATAAATACGATAATATAATAAATTCGGTGAGAGGTAATTATGAAGTATAATATTCTCACAGTAAAAAAAAATTGTATGATTATATTGTGCTTAGTTAAAAGAGATATAAAATAAAAAAAGACCCAAAATAATTAATGTGTTATTTCATTTCATTTAAATGTATAAGGTTAAAGTCATTTGCAAAAAAATGTTTAGTAAGACATTATATGCCCTTAAACACAATTGTAGCATATAAATTTTCATACAATATAACATATGTGATGAATATATGGGCACTTCTAGCCAATATTGTAGTAACATATTTACTAAATTCAAAATACATATTAGAGCACCATACATACAAAGAAAATTAAAGAACCAATAAACTACATCACTTAAAATCCTCACCTTTTAAACACAAATTCAAATAATTGAGCTTATCAATAGAAACAAACCCATACATAATTTGTTATTAACCCCATAAAAATATTTTTACTTAAAAGTTGATAAATCTGAATATTCTTTTATCTGTTGGTAGTAATAAAAAGAAAATGTTCCTTTGTAAATTATTTTTAATGAATAAATAAAATTATATACATAAACAAACAGAATATCTTTAATATAGATATGAATATGTACGTATTATTCCTTGAAAGACTACTGCTTAAAACATCTATCATAATTTGTAGTTGTTAAAATTGTCATGAAAAGCTTAACATAATAACTTTTGTTCAATAATCTTACTGAATTTGTCATGTACATTTGTACTGTTTTTTATAAAACAATATGATCAACATTGGATTATAATTTCATAAATAATATAATATCTACAATTATAAGTGTGCATACTGCCTTTCATACATATTTTAATAGATAAGGATTGGCTCAATGGCAAGGCTTTATGTAGTAGCCTTAAAACTTGATCACAATATTAAGCATTTTCTCAACGACGCGTATGATATTATTTCTTTTAATTTCTGATATGATGGGTCTTTAATATCAACAGCCATACATACTAAAAAACTATGTCAAATCTTTAAGTCATGAAGTTAATAATAAACAATATAAAATAAGTATACCTAATTGTAATACATGAATACACGTTACAGCCTCAGTCATAACATCTAAAGAATATTGATTTTAAATATTTCTTTCATTGCTCATGTCTACAGTTAAAAAATGCATTTGTCACACGACAATAAATTGTTTATTAAAAAAATAAAACACATATTTACACTCGAGTGTATCTATGTCGACAATCTGTATATTTTAGCCACACAATAATACACTGAACAAATTAATACTGTATTCTTTAAACGAAATATCACAACTATAATTACTACCAATTATAAAAAAAAAAAACGAATATATTTATAACAATATATGTTGTTTCCACAATAATAAACGTTTTAGAGATATAAAAGGCATCTTGTCAGTCTGTTATTACATGTTTATTATACACAACCATATTCATACCAAATCGCAGATTCCTTTGCATTATCCAATTTCTCATTACGACTAACTGACCTCTTCTCTTGACGCAGCTCGTCTCGCTCTTGTAAAGTTTCATCAACAGCGGACTGTTCCGACGAAGGGCGATGATGCTCTGATGTTGGTCGATCGTTCACACTCTGACAAGCTCCATCTCCAATCACAGTTGATATTCTGTTGTAGACCAAGTATGTTGGATTCTCTTTTATTGGAGTACTCTGGGCTTTTGCATTCAAGTTGACACTAGGGTCATCATCAGCTACATAAACTGTTCGTCGAGTGCCTGCAGTCCCAAACATTGGATTGGTTGTTGATGCTACAATTTAATTATGAATTGATTAAATTACGATTTTAATTCATTGGTTTGTTATCTATACTTAATATTATAAAGACTCAAAGAGGTAGTTTGTGACGTTGTAGAGGGTAATCTCAGGAACTACTGAAGTGATTTGAATAATTCTTTCAGTTTTTTTTTTCGATCTGACTACACTATTGATCCAGCAAGGTCTTAACAGCTTTACCGTACTACTAAGGCGAGCGCATAAGGCACTCAGCCGAAATATTTTTCATACTAAAGGGGTAGTGTCAAGAAAAAATTTGAAAAACACTGGCCTAAAGTACTTGTTCAACGCGAACGCAGTCGCGGGCAGAGGCTAGTTGAATATATTAACATACTGTACTTTTACTATATTATAAAATAAAAAATAGAAGACAAATTTTAAAAGATAGTTCATTAAAAGCTCCTATAAGTGAGGGTTAGTTTTAATAAGGAGTGGACAAGAAATGAAGTTACACACTCAAAAATCCATTTTTTTTTTTCGAAATGTCTACGCTATTGACCCAGCAAGGTCTTAACAGCTTCACCGGACTACTAAGGCGAGCGCTTAAGGCACTCAGTCGATTTTATTTTGGCAACCAGCTCAAAGGTGCACGGCACACCTCGGCTTGGCTGTTGCCTGTTGCATGCAAAATCGCGATCTATCTTAGCTAACTATTCATATATGTATGAGTTGTTGAAACGTATATGTGTACCAAGCATACACCTCTCAACAACTCCTCCATATATTTATTATCGGAAAATTGAGAGTTTTTCAGTTCGATAAGGGAAAAAAAGTAAACCATTCCACTTTCATGTGTAAGCGTTGTAGGCGTGCGCGTGTGTGGGGGTGATCGTGTAGTGTTGTAACGGTGATGTATATTTGTGTCACCGTATCGCGCAAGCAACGCACTCAAGGGCTCCCTACCGAGGGATCGAACCTAGGCTTGAGCCGCTGCCGTGGGAGGCCTAATCGTGTAAATTCATATTATTTAACAGTGAACTTACTAGCTGGTAATGTGGTATCACTTTCTATGCCTTGATAACTATTTCGGTGAGATGGTGGAACTGCTTTTTGAGGACGTCTTCTTAATGAAGCACGAATGAGAGCATCATCTCCACCTCCACTATGAGTAGATGCTGTTGAAAGTCTTCTTACAAAATTACTTTCATTAGATAATCTTGCAGAATCGAGGCTTGGAATGGATCCAGTGAGTTCGGTATTATCAGATTTTTTGAAGATTTTTTCATCTCGCCGGTTAAAGCTTGAGTCAGAACTATGCCGTGATGATTCCACGTTCATATTTGAGGAGCCTTGATCTTGATCAGATGACTTAGATATTTTTTCTAAGTCTTGGGTGCCTGGATCTGATTCTCCAGATTCAGAACCTGCTAATGTTAATTGGGATTTAGAACGACTGGCATCCTCTATTCTTTTATTATTCCTTGATGGAACTTTATTTATAAGATCTGTACCAGCTTTTCGAACTCTCTTCACAAACGATGCACCAAAACCACGTCTTTTAGTGGTACAATTGTCCAATTTTTTATAATGCTCCATAATTTTTTCTTCAAGTTTTTCTTTTTGACGGCATAAGGCGTTAACCTTATCCGCGAACATTTTTTCTTCTTCATGATAATGTTGTTTATCTTTTAAAGAATGAGCTAGTAATTCATGATATTGAGTTAAAAGTTGGGAGACGTGATCCATTAGTGAACGCCGATCGGCATCTAAACTCTTATTCATTTGAATTAGCATTTCACAATGTTGATTTGTTTTATTAATTTCTAATTCTAAACTAGTAATAATTTCTACTTTCGTATTGATTTCTCCAGATATTTCTGTGTTTCTCAATTTTAATTGTGTCACTTCACTTCTAATATTTCTATACTCTTCTTGCATATTTCTGTACTCATTCTTCAATCTATCACTGGCTGTAAAGAGATTTCTAAAATCATCCTTTAACTTTGAGTGTTCAGCTCTAAGATTAGTTAAGTTCCTTGACTCCATCTTTAAGTTGTCTCTTTCTCTTTCAAATTCTGATATTTTCTTCTCAAACAATTCCAAAGTTTCTTTTAATTCCCTATTTTCAGCCTTTAAATCCCTTATTGTTACTTTAACCGGTTCTCGTTCACTCAGTAATATCTCATATTCAATATTTAACTGTTCATGTAAAGTTTGTAATGCAACTTGATCTCTTAAAAGATTGTCTTGTTTATCTTTCAAAACTTCAAGTTGTTTTATAATCTCTTCTTTTTCTGCAGCCAATTGACTATTAGCAAGTTGCAATGTCATTTGTTGTGACATCAAGGATCCATTTTGTGAATTTAAAGTTGCAATATTAACTTGTAATTTGGCATTCTCAGCTTGACAATTTTCTAAAGAGGTTTGTAATGTTGTTAGATCTGCAGTAAGCTGTTCGATTTGAGGGTTTATAATTTCCTCATCACTTATTTTCTCTTCATTATGGTTACAATTACATGGAACTAGCTTTAACAAGTTCGCCTTAGCAGCAATTTCAGATATAAGAGATTCATAATCGGTATTGCTTATTATTTTCTCCAGCAAGTCTTCAACATTAACATCTCTGCAAATTATATCTGAAGAATTTATACCAAGTTTTTCCATACAATTTCTAAGTTTATCGAAATTTACTTTTTCTGAAATTAAATCTTTTTGAAGAGTCTGGATAGTTTCAGAATCTATTTTCTTTTGAGATTTAAGTTCTTGAGCCTTCTGCTCTAAATCTTGAAGTTTATTAATTACATTTCGGTTCATTTCCTGTTCTCGAACAAGTCTTTCAATTTCTTTTTTCTTTAATTCTATTTCGGTTGTTAATTTATCTAGATTAACATCCTTCTCTTCAACTGATTCTCTCAGTTTATTTACTTCCCTTTGAAGATTATGCGTATCTCTTTCACTATAAGTAAGCTTCGTTTTAAGCTCTTCTGTTTGTATAATAAGACCTGTTACTTTATCTGCTTCAGGTTTTACAATATTTAATTCTTTTGTTCTCACATCTAATGACTTTTCAAGATCATCTGCTCTTCTCTGTATAGAATCACATAACATTTGTATTCGCTGCTTATCTTTTGTAAGTGATTCTAAATGTCTTTCAAAATCTTGTAGCTTATTTTTTTCAGATTCTCTATCAATGGATTGTCTATCTATAAATGCTTTTTGACTGTCCAAAGAATCCTGCAGTTTCCTATTTTCTTCTAACGCATTTCTAAATACTTCTTCCAGGTCAGAATTCTGTTGCATTAACCTACTGCAATTTTCATGCAACTGCTCACACTTTAATGTTAACCTTTTCTTTTCTTTTTCCAAATCTAAAACTTTGTCACTGCTCTCTAATAATGATTGTTCTCTTAAGTTATCGATTGTTGAAAGAAGTCTCTTATTTTCTAATTCGAGTTTCAAGGCCCGTGCTTGTGCATTACTAGTCAATTGCTCTGATAAACTGTTTTCACCAGACTCTAGTGTACTCTCGCACTCGTTATCGGTATCTAGGTTACTGTTATTACTCTCACTCATTATTGATTTAGTTATATACTGCAAGTGATTATTTTCTTCTATGAGCTCTTGTATCTTACGTTGATCAGCATCCCTCTCCTATAAAATAAATAAGGAAAGACATATTCACACAGATTCGAAACTTTTATAAAAGTAGAAAAAAATGCAAAAAAGTTACCAAAGCAATATCATTAGCTTCCCTCTTCAATTTAATCATTGCGGCTTCTAGTGTAAGACACTGTTCAGCTCTTTTTCTTGCTCTCTGTAATTGTTCTTCCAATGCATCTCTTGTCTCCATTAGTGCTTTATTGTCTTCGCGTAATTCCGAAACTCGTGTTTTATAGTACTCTGCATCTGCTAGTCTATCTCGATAACGCTGAATTTCTTGTTCAAGCCTGGAAGTATAGCAATATTAATTTGAAAATTAGTACCTCATTATGGCTGATAAAATGAAATAAATGTACCTGTCACAACGTTCAGCCTTTTCTCTTAAAGAATCAGCTTCATCTCTATACCCTGTTGCTTTTCTGGCTTCATTAAACCACTCTTGGCTATCCATGCGTAATTTAGCTAAAACTAATTTTGTATGTTCTAATTCTTCCCGACACTCTGATAATTGTTCAGATTTTTCTTCCCTGAAATAAGATGCATCATAAAATTATGCTAAAGTCTTTGAACAGTTTTAAAGTTTAGTTATATTCACAGTATAAATGTTAAAATCTTACAGTTCCTGCCTTTGCTTTCGTAATCTGGCCTTCCAGTCTGCCAGTTCAACAGCCAAATGTTGACTATCACCATTACCATTACTTTGATTAACATTCTGTGTGGATTTGCTCTTTGAATTTTTATTATCATTCTCACTCTCACATAGCCCTTCGTGAAGAACTAAGGAAGTCCAGCTCTGAAGATAGTGGTCACGTTCCTTTGCTAGTCGTCGCATGTGATTAAACATAGTTGGCGACTGGAAAAGATCTATTGCGTCTGGTGTAAGTACCACAGTTTGCATATCGGTCACCTATAATAAAAGTTTATACTCTAATTACTTTTTTACTTAGGAAATACAATATAAATAATTTGTATGAATCATCATTTTTATGACATACATCAAACAAAATCTATATACACTCCTGGACATATTTATAGCAATGCAAAATAAAGTAAAACACTATAAAATATTTGCTAATTTCGTCTGGCCATATATTTAGATAAAAGAATATTTGGATAGAATTTTATGACTTGCATTTTTGGTGGGATCTTGGAATGCCATGTATCTTCGTGGTCTTTATATTTTATCCATAATCTTGTGTTATTTGGCTCTATATTGTGTGATGGTGGTGGTGTTTTACATAATACAGTTTGGTTATTGTGCACAAGTGAAGTGGATCGGAAATAATACCATGGAGCATGGATTCTGACTTGCCACAAAAACTTCCAGGATACTTCTAACAAGACGGCCACTATCTTGTTACTTCATTGGTTTTGGCTATCTGTTAATTTCTTTAACGTATCTATATATAACGTAAATAAAATAAATTTCTGTTTTTAACAAAAAACTGTTATTTATGGCTAAACAGAAATTTGATAAGTTTGAGTGACAATACTGGACATCAGCATTACTCAGGTATCTAAAGCTGACTAGAGAGTATATAAGACATAAAAGAAAAGGTCACAAAAAAAGAACAAAAGGGAGGAATGACAGTCCAATCCAAATGCCTTCACATCATTTTAAGGGCCATGAAATCCTCGCCTATTAATCGCTTACAAGTGGAATGCGTGTACCGCCCCCCATCCTTTATTTATGCAGGCAATTTCTTTCAAACAAGTTCCCCTGCAAACTTCAAAAATTCCCAACAACGTCTCTTCTACATAAGCTAAAACATCTAGCTTGTATAATTAAAAACAAGAAATACAGCTCTTTATTTAATTTGCTTGTTTTTGTAGCAGCTACATCAAAATTTATCTTTGAATTTTTCCTATCCTACAATTTCCATGTAAACTTATTTTCTCCATACCGTATGAAGCACTGTCATATCAGCCCAATATAATCCTAGAACTTGACATTCAAAATGACATAGTTAATGCGGATAAAATTTGAAACGGAAAGTTTATTTCACAATTTCCGAACTGGCTAGCAAACTACATCAACACATCCAAACCGCCCCATAATTGCTCTCAATTTACTACCTCTAAATTGTTTTTTTATTTATATAGTCTATTTTATTGGTGTTCAAAGATGACAATTTAATTTACTGATTCTATTTAAGTAACTTTAAAAACTTTTACAAATAAAGCTGATTTCATATTAATTTGTCCCTTCCTTGCGTTTCTCTAAACATCCATGTGTGTAATCATAAAAACTGGAGTATATTAGGAATTATTATATAATACATACTGTTATTGATAATACATTAGATATGTAAACCAAAACAAAGGTTTAATTAATTTAAATATAAAGTTATTAATTCAAATTAATACATAAGTAATTCATCTATCTCAAAAAGATTGAAATAAATACTATTTCTTGCAGCTTTTTTTTTATCTCGAACTGACTATGCTATTGATCTAGCAAGGTCTTAACAGCTTTACCGGATTACATTTCTTGAAGCACAATGTAGCAACTTACTGAAAACATATAGCAACAGTTCTAAAGGCTCTCATCTTGGAGTATATTGACCAGTACAGTCAGATTGGTTAAAGTTGCCTACAACTCATACATATATCAACTATCCAATAATTCTTACATTTATTTCAATTAGTTTTACACAAGATATGCATAATAAAAACCATCTATTGGAAATAAATTAAATAGTTTTCAATACTAGAGTTAACAAAATAATAGTATGCATATATACAAAGCTCTTTGAATTCATGAATTAAATATTGCTGTACCTGTTTTATACATTCCACAATGTTATGCTGCAATTCTAAATCAAGCTCTTTGATTCGAGTTATAAATATCTCTTTATTTGGACACTGAACTGCAGCACCCAGCAGTAATAAAATCAATAACTTCATATTTTCAAGACCTTCTCTTGATTCAGGTGCTTTTCCTAGACAGATACACTCTGGAACAACTAAGAGCGTCATACCAAGTTCATCTTCATACAATCCTTTCACATTTTTCACTATTGCATCAAAATTTTTTATTCTTCCCAGAATCAAAGCCTGATCTTCCAGTCCTGCAAGTTTTGTAATATGGCATGATGGTTCTGGATCTATCTGAAGATAAACTTGGTGTAAGATGTCTCCATCGAAAAGTGATGCAAATTCTGATATAGTTCCTGGATTTGGAATACATGATTTTAGCTGAAACAATGTTATAATGTTAAATTAAACATTTTAATTATCTACTAAAAATATCCAGTATAATAAAATATGGATTATTGTATACTAATTCATGTCTACAATGGAATTATAAATTTTGTTATTGATAGAGGAAATACCTATTTACTAATATTGGGTCTTCCAATTCCATAGCTTGGTAGTTCAACCATGAATATGTAGAGTTAATTATGATTCCAATTTAGATAAAGTGCATCTTGGAATAAAGTTACATCACATTAAAAATTATATTTTTCAAATATATATTTTAAAAATTTAGTGAAACCATAACTTTTCAACAAACTTCAAAAACACATCCTTAGTTTTTTATTTGTTTGCTTTTTAATAATAGCATGTGTTATTTAAATATACATCTTGGATTATACCCAAAATAAAATTGTTGAAGTATAATAAGTTATTAAAAAGCAATAATGCTAGTTACAAGGAAATATAAGGTATTGAATAATAATTTCTTTAATGAAGGAAGGAAATCTTTTCCATAATCATCACAAATGAAGTATATAAAATGTAACCGCAAAAGTGTGATGTATCTATTAGTCTGTCCATTTGTTAAACTAATTTAATACCACTTGAAAAAAATATGTGCAAACAAACATCTAACATTAAACAACACCAAGGTTTTTACAAAACTAAATTTATTAATAGTATTTTTTATAAATAAAAATTAAAAACATTCAATAATTATAGTGAAATTAGAAGGTGGTAGAGCTATGCTGAAAATATAATTGGTTTCAGATGGAATGGGTTGGCTCCTCTGGGGTAGTACCACTCTCTCACAGAAGACGAAATTGAAGTAACAATGATTGCATTGATGCATTTCGTTCGGTTAGTGAGAGCACCAGAGGCCCATCTCCACTCCACTCTCTTCTTCTCTCCCCATTCCCCTAGAACACAGGCTGGCAATGTACTAGCGACTCCTCTGGTGTTCTATGAACAGCGGTGAACGCTTAGCATCAGGTGACCTGCCTGTTTGTTTGCCTCCTATATTATATAAAATAAAATCATTTTTTTATTTCATCCCTAGTAAATTTTGCAAAATTTAACATACTAAAAAATTTTTTTTTTCTTGTAAAAATAGGTTATACTTATCTTTTTAGAAAGATATGTCTATACTTTACATTCAGATAACAGCACTATTACTACTAATATTATAAAGCTGAAGAGTTTGTTTGTTTGTTTGTTTGTTTGGTTGGTTGAACATGCTAATCTCAAGAACTACCAGTCCAATTTGAAAGTTTCTTTTAGTGTTAGATAGCTCATTTATCGAGGATGGCTATAGGCTACATATCATCACGTTAAAACCAATAGGAGCTGAGCACTGATGAAGAATGTCTCAAAATCGGGCTATTTTGGAAGCTTCTGCTGCATGTTAATGTCAGTATTATATGTGTTGCCATGGTAACGCGATAATATTCTATCGAAAATATTTTCATGGTTTATTTTGTGTTCCTATTCAAAAAAATTATTCTTCATTAGTTTTATTTACAATTTTTAAATTATACGTGTTACATTTATATCACAAACATGTCTAAAATTTATTTTGTGTTGTTATTCAAATACTTTAGTAGTAATAATATTCGTCCAATAAGACAGTCGAAGGAATTAACCCATACTGCCAATTCTAAAGTTGTCAATATAGGTAGTTTTCTTCTACGTCCAAGTTAATGTAAAGGTATAAGCGCCAAATCCTCTACATAATATTTCATAAATTTTTATCTTTTTAATTTTCAATACTACAGAATTCATGCTCCATGGTATTATTTTTCAGTCATTTCACTTATGCACAATAAACGAACCAACCATATTACATAAAACATCACCAATTTAACATAATATAGAGTCAAGTAACACAAGATATAAAAAAGATATAAAATCCACTACATGACAGACTAAAATCCCACCAAAAACTTTATTCTACCTTAGTTTTGGTACCAATTTTTGATGTATTACGTATTATAAAAATAAAGTGTGTGTATATAATATTAAAATAAATACTTTTTGGTGAATACATACATATATCTGTGGTGCTACAAATATCAACATTTTTTTAATGCTGTCGATATGTCTGTTTGTTTATTTGTTCCCGGTAATCTCCGAAACGGTTGGACCTACTTGAACAGTTTTTTTTTTTCTTAGAAATGACTAAGCTATTGATCTAGCAAGGTCTTAACAGCTTCACCGGACTAAAAGTAATATTTGAACGGGAATTTTATGGGCAAATAAATAACTAATTACTTAGCTGTTTTATTTTAAACTAGCAGGGTTCAGCAGACATTGCCAGCCCTGATAATAAGACATACTATACCTAAACCTAGCCCAAGAATCATTTTATATATTAGTGAAAACGACATGAAGATGCATTCTGTAGTTTTTGATCTTATCGCGAACAGAGATATAGACAGACATGGAACAGGACTTTGTTTTACACCATGTAGTGATGAACTGTTATCTGTGCATTCGTCTGTGTGAAATTAATCAAAACTATGTTGTTCACTGTAAACATGCGCGTGTGACGTGCGCTGTACTGGACCCCAAGAATAAATATAATTGAAAGTCATATGTGTACATGTGATTTAAATTATAGCAAGGTATAATAATAACTTAATTATAGGGACACTATGGAAACAAATTATATCTATATAATAATAGGTTTAACACATATTGTTTGATAATGTTTAGCTTATTGAGGGTGATATATAGCAGTTTAAAGTTCCAGTTATGTGGCTGATGATAAATCCCATCCCATTCGATACACTATTAGTAGTCACATATATAATGTACAAGTTACCTGTTACAGTAGATGATGTGCGTGTGATACTTACAAATATCTTTGAAAGAGTATTATTGTAATTTACACTAGATGTGTGATCACAATTTTAAATTTATCTAATATACTTAAAAAAATGTGTGCGAAGCTACGGGTAAAAGCTAGTGTACTTATATTGAGATACCCGTAACAGCCACACCAATTTGACTATTTATTATGATAAATACTTTTAAAATTGTTGTTAAAATGAAAAGGTTATTCTGTATTTTATTAATCTAAAATCTAGTTGTTGTATTCCATAAGATCTTAATTTGCAAGCAACTTAGAGGGTCTGTCAATATATGAGTAGATCTAATTTATGTGATAGTACATATTTGATAGCTTCTATAGAGAAACAAATTTTGCCTTTGTTATTATATATATATCATTAAATAGTGTTATTACATATATGTGCCATTTGTTTTTTCTTCCTTTGTGTATATAAAAAAAAAATGTTAATATATAGAGAGTTTGCTAATTTATTTAGATCAATATATATTACAGAATATACTAAATTTTAATTATTTTTTGTATTTCATGGTGACTTTTATTTTGAATTATTATTTATAATTTCTTTGTATATTTGTCATAATTATATAAAAACATTAATGGGATAAACCAGAAAAAATGAAAGAGAAATCAATCACGAAATTCTTTTAGATATACATAACAATAATACATTTGACGAAATTTATTTTAGTGATAATCAGACAAACCGAAACACCTAATGTTATATCCAAATACACGTTCATTCACACGGAACGGCTAAGTAATTTTGTCTCACGCTTACTTCATTTTAAAGCACAAAGTAATAAACAAGGGCAAAGCTTGTTGTGCACTCACCCACGAAACTAGGGGCCCGTTCACGAAGTCTTCTATCTCGGTACCCGACGCGGCCATTCTTGCCGTACGTTAGGATGATAGGACCCTGCTCCTTTGTATTTGACCGGAAAGCATGGCATCGAAGTATTGCCCAATATTGAAACGAGCAGCGAACGCAGTCAACATCTGTAGCACAATACAAAAAAAACACAACCACGAACTACAAGACTCGGCCTAAATATTGACACATGACAGTTCCACAGACTATTAGAACCACAGAGTACATTAACTTTGCGATTAATAGTCTGTGGAGTACAATGGTTCGAACAACGAACAGCAGAGACAAATAAAAACGTCGTAACTA
>JACEII010000011.1:1944299-2077953 GCA_014332785.1 Antheraea mylitta
GGGGTAGCTGGCAAAAACGGTTAATGAATACATATAAATAAAATTGAAATATCTGTTGTTTGCCAACTGACTGAACCAACTTTGATGAGAATTTTACTATCATATAGAGAACTCTCCAATGTACTATCTAGACTTGTATATCACTATGCTTTACTATAGTAGCTAAACAGTAATTAAACTATTCAAAAAAAGTAATTTAAACTATATGAAATGGTTGTAAGTGGTATGGACAAAACTACAATTAAATAAGGCAGGATACAAGTAAATTTTTATAAAACATGTATTCGACTTCAAAGTCCAAGGGACACTATAATCAAAATTAACTCATATGTGTAATTCACACAGCATAGATAGAAAGTTCCCTATTTATTTTTCTATCCATATTTCAATATTTCTGATATCATTATAAGTTCAATTTCCACTCCAAAGAAGCAATTCGGCTTACTTAATAACAGACAAGATTTTTTTTTTTTCGAAATGACTACGCTATTGACCCAGCAACGTCTTAACAGCTTCACCGGACTACAACAGACAAGAATTTTTTTTTTTTCTCGAAATGACTACGCTATTGACCCATCAAGGTCTTAACAGCTTCACCGGACTACTAAGGCGAGCGCTTAAGGCACTCAGTCGATTTTATTATGGCAACCAGCTCAAGGGTGCACGGCACACCTCGGCTTGGCTGTTGCCTGTTGCATGCAAAATTGCGACCTATCTTAGCTAGCCTAACTAACTATTCATATATGTATGAGTTGTTGAACCGTATATGTGTACCAAGCATACACGCCTCAACAACTCTTCCATATATTTATTATCGGAAAATGGAGAGTTTTTCAGTTCGATAAGGGAAAAAAAGTAAACCCTTCCACTTTCATGTGTAAGCGTGTGGCGTGCACGTGTGTGGGGGTGATCGTGTTGTGTTGTAGCGGTGATGTATATTTGTGTGTCACCGTATCGCGCAAGCAACGCACTCAAGGGCTCCATACCGAGAGATCGAACCTAGGCTTGAGCCGCTGTCGTGGGAGGCCTAATCGGGTGTTCGGGAGCGAAATTAACCCCCAGACCACGGCGGCGTGATCTGTGGTTACGCGGACGTGGGCGTGAACACGCTCTGTTTCGAGGGACAGGCTGGTCGGTAAAAATGTGTCGCGGACGTCTTTTATAACGCGCAGCGTTAGGTACGGGTTCATAGTTTGAGGCGGATACCACTAACGGACTGGGATGATTCGTGGCTTTTTCAAAATAGCAACAGACAAGAATCAAAAATATGTAATGTACTATAACGGGATATTGGGTTTCACATTCCTTTCAGAATAAAAATAAACGAAGTCTTAACCCAACTTAGACACCGGCAATATGCACAAAATATATATAATGATAGTAAGATAAGCATATATACAGAATATATGTTACTTACTTTTTCAACCAACTACCTATATAAATTCAAATGAATATATTACTACTGGTGTATGATGGTTGCAATCTAGTTAAATACATTGGCTACATTCTACAACCCAGTACTATCAGTAACTGCAAGTGACTTAACTAGTGCACGAAATTGTACCAATTTCTAATTTTGAGGAAAAACGAAAATCTATCAAAATTTTTATTGATAACACTAAAGATCGTCAACAGCTGCTAAATAAAAGAGGAATAAAGAAAATCGGCTTGTCAACTAAAGGAAGAAGGAAAATGGCCTTAACTATTTTGACTTACCCATTCAAAGCCAGTTCATCATCCAATATCGATAGCTTAACCACATACGGATTAGCAGACTCCTGTTTTTTGTAATTTACTAAAAACATTAATAACATAACCACATCATAACCTGAAACAATTATACTTTTTGCATTATCACCATTTTCAAATATCTATTTAAATTAATGTGAAACCTTGGAAATGTTTAATTTTAACAAACATTAAACAAATTCTTAGATACATAATGTAGAAAATTAACATTTACTCACTACTATGCTCACGTAAATGTTCGTGATTGATAGATCATATCTATGTTTATGCAGTGAAGCCAAGAGCAACATTTAGTATTGTTTTTATATAAATCACCCAATTCGCAAATTGGCTTAGTGTTAATAAATTATGCAATAAGTTAAGAGTTTTTAATTGTTCCAGAGTGACACCAGCTAATTTATACTGATACAAAAAATATGTGTATAAAAATGGTAACTGATCTAATTAAACCTTTTTAAATGTTTATTATGATTTCAATCAGTAAATGTCTATGGACAATGAATTGATCAATTAAAAAATATACTTTAGTAAATTTTCTTTGTGCTATATACAGCAGACAGATTAGCTAAAAATGTAAGCTATATTTCATCTCCTTGTGCTACTTTCTTACATTACTGCTAATATGTTTAGGTTAGTTATTATCTTAATTGAACCCAGTAGGTGATGCTGCAAAAGAATTCTAGGTTTATTTAAAAAAAAAATCTCACATACAAGCTGGGTGTTTTCTTTTAGTGATTCCCTTGATAGTTTGGATTTACGATTGGAGAAATAGTACGGTGGGTTTTAGTTATTTTTTTTTTTTGCATTTAGCAATACCATTGAAACCGGTGATAACTGATTTGATACAGACTTTGATACAGTTACATGGGACAGCTTATCTAAAATATACCTCATGAGAGTTAAACAAGAATTTTAAGAAACTTTCTCGTCAATAAATTGGGCAAAAGGGAAGGTTCTTTGACAGAATGTAGTTCTGTTTAATCCATACTAATATTATAAATGCGAATGTGTGTTTGGTTTGGTGAATCTTAACTGCCCATCCATTTCATGAATTTTGCAAAAACATTGTCAGATGCACAGAAAAAATACCATTAATTAGCAAAAAAATGCTGTATGTAAGGAATACACCAATTCTACATTAACTCGTACTCGAGAACAAGCAAAAGCTAGTATCAGTACAATACAGACAAGACAGAATAAGAAGGAATAGCTTTTTATGTGTCTAATGACTCAATCACTTCAGTAGGGTTTATCACTTAGTAATTGAATGTGATTAGATTTAAAAATAAGCCTTGCAATGCAAGTAGGTATAGGTAATATAATTATTATGTTAAAAACTTTAAAAGGATTTTTATCTTTTACATTTACAAAACATTGCAAGACAATTTTTTGTGGGAAATGATAAGGCACATTTGATAATATAGTTGACACATTTCGTTACACTTTCCACATATTTTATATGAATGTTCATTGCTGGCCATGAAGAATGACAATTATTGTAAATTTTGTGGCCATTTTAGTTGGATTTTGAATTTTTTACATGTAATTTTTAGTTGGTTAAATGGGATATAAACACAATATAAAGATCTATTTAGAATGTTAAGTATAAAATAAATTGTATAAGCACATGACTTTGACAACAGACACAATATAAATGTGACTAAAGTGATGTTCAGTAAAATTCATTATTGAAGCATTGACATGCATACTGAACACTACCATAAGTATATAATTGTCCTATTATATACATAATACATGAGATTGACAAGTGTGGTGAAAAGAGCCCTTAAAACTCTTTGAAATCTATTTTACTTGCCCTTAGTTAAAACTGAGTCTTTGAGATTTAAATAATTTGACAAGAAACTACTATATTGAAAAAATGTTGTAAACTTAAGATCATATATTAAAATTGAATTACCATGTTGTTGTCTCTCTGTTGAGGTACTTAACAGTTGTACCATGGGTTCGAATAGGGAATTCTGCATGAAATATTCGACCAGAGGATTATCATCTATGTTTTCCAAACCAGTTACAATTACAAGTAGTATTTTTAAAACCATCGATTTCAAACTATCTGGTACATCACCTATAAAGTAAATAGATTAAAAATTTCAAAGCAATATATAGTCACTTAAGAGTTTTAAGTTTTGTTTACTTAAATAAATATGTGTATCTTGATACACTAATCCCCCTATAACTTGGTAACTCTTATAAGCATTTTCATATTATGCAGTTTCGATTTCAACCCCCCGTATAATAACCGCATTATATGTCTGTACTGTGAAACATATAATGATTTGTACAGTTCATGATTAGTTTCACACATGTGTCAATTATTTTTTTAGTATGTGTGCATAAGTTTTATATTTAAAATGTTCTTAATAAAACATACATATTTCTTTCATAATATTGTTTTTTCTTAATATTTGATTTAAACCCCTTTTAGTGAGAATAGTTAAATGTGAATAATTTATAGGTAAAATATGGGCCCATAAAAACGCATTTTATGGGAATATTCCTATAATGTGTTTTCCTATAACACAGAACCAATCTATTATGTTTTAGAGGGAATTACTGTATTTAGAATTGTGAGCTTGTATCGAAAGATATTTTTGGTTGGTAAAAATTTATTATCAAATTAAACTTCAAAATTTCATTTGGATTCCATGCTTATTTTAAATAATTACAATTTTGAGCATATTTCAATCATTTTTATTTATTAATGAATTTATTTGTTACACGATAAATTTTGATATAATATTTAATAAAAAATTCACTTTTTATATTTACTATACCCTATATAATGATATATGTCAATGCTTATTGTAATATAGATCTAGTTTCAATTATAGGTTTTTTTTTTATTAAGTCCTTAGCCTCTGTGGAAAAATCCACAACTCTGCCAGTGTCCTGTACATTAAAAAACAACTTCAATGCTAAGTTTGACAACGAAAGATTTAAAGTTGATTTCTACCATCACCATTAATGTGTAACATATAACAAAAGGACAATACAATTATAGATATCTATGTAGACTTAAAGTGAATGTAAAAAAAATCATGTTTGTTACTTTTAAAATCAAAATACATTACCTGAAAGTATTATGTTACAGTGTTCAAAAAACTTTTGCATTTTACTATCAGCATTTTCTTGTCCAATTAAAATAATTGTGATATTTAAATTGGAATCTTGCCCAGCCCTTTGATAAATTGTCATTAATAGAGCACTCAATGTCTGCAGAGCATAAACCAATCTGATCAAAACAATAAAATAAAGTTATTCATGATTTTGATGATGTAGATAATGATTATATTACAATATTATATTATATACACATTAAAATTACCTTATATGATGTTCTTGTCCTAACATTTCTATACACTGTGTCACCAATAAATTCATACTTTCTTTCATGTTCATGAATTGTTCGACAGACAGCTTTTGAATTTCGGCTTCCAGCTGTGGGATTTTAGGCTTAAGAAGAAAGAATTCATCCCAAAATGTAGGATTGTCTGTTGTTAAGTCCTCTCCTCTAAAGAACGATTCATAAATCTGCACTACTTTTTCTTTTAAATGTCTTTTAGACCCAGAACCACTTCTCTTTCTTGTAGCCATTGTTTAATATATATGTATATTTTTAATATAACTAATGATATACCTTGTTCTTTTAAAAAAGGTCACTATTTATACTACACGTTGGTTATGTGTCACATATTTTTAGTGCTTTGCTAAAATGTAAACAAAAAAATATTACGATAAATATGAGATAACATTTATAAAGTAAAATCGTACTAATATTACTAAAAATATAATTAGTGTCGTTAAATTGAAGACGTAAACTCAAACAATTCCTTACCTAAGAAATATATAACAAATTATATGCTCAGTTCTGTAGATACCTACTAGTACCTACATCAATGAATCCAACAACGTATATCTGTCATTTTGTCAACTTCAACAAGAATTCCACAGACTATATGTTCCTTTTACCTATGTATTTTTCATGGAGTATTAAATAATTTTAAGAGAATGAAAGTCATTTATATGTAATAGTTTGTACCTATATATATTCTAAAACATTATAACAATAACTATATATATTCAAGAATATGAATCGTAACGATTTTAGCAGCTGCACTAGTTTACAGATATTTTTTTTATCTATATCGATTTTTTAAAATTAATATAACATTTTAATTTGTTTTTATCGAACGGACTACGCTATTGCCCTTGCCAGACCTTCACATCTTCATGAGTCTGATTGGTAAATGCAGTTTTTAAATTATAATATCACTAGGTTTTTTTTTTTTTTGAGATGTCTACGCTATTGACCCAGCAAGGTCTTAACAGCTTCACCGGACTGATATCACTAGGTAAATGGTGTTAATTTATATTAACTTTATCTAGTCTGGCAATGACTTGATTTGTTTATTTGTAGGCATTTTGCAGGTTTCCTCTTAGTTGTCTGTGGCTTATTCTGATATTTTATAGGGATGTGAGATTAACGAAAAAAATCGATCAAACGTGGATCGACTTATCTTTATTAAATATTAATCGATTTGTAAAAGAAATGTTGTAATATAAATAAATAATCGATTTCTGCGAAAGAATCTATTTTTTCTGATATTTAAAATTCGACATGGTTTTCATATTCCAATAATAAACCTAAGAATTTTTTTTTATGCTATTGGTGGCAAACGAACATGCGGGTCACCTGGTGGTAAGTGACTCCCGCCGCCCATAGACACCTGCGACACGAGAAGAATCACAGATGGTTTGCCGGCCCTTAAGAAAGGAATAGGCTCGTTTCTTGAAAGATTGTAAACTGTAATAGTCCGGGAACACTGCCGCTGGGAGTTCGTTCCAGAGAACTGACGTACGTGGGAAAAACGAACGTGAGAACCGCACAGTGGAGGACTTCCAACCATCAAGATCGTACTGATGGAATTTCAGTCCATGACGAGTCGTTCTGTAACGGAACTCAGCAGCAGGAAGCAGTCCGAACAGCTCTTCAGAGCACTCTCCGTGGTAGATCCTGTAGAGAACGCAAAGCGACGCAACATCTCTACGAAGCGCCAAAGTGTCGAGCCTTGAGGAAAGCGTCTGGTTGCCGATGATTCGAGCCGCTCGACATTAGATACGTTCAAGAGGAAGTAGGTGACATTGAGGTGCTCCAGCCCAGAGGTGAGAACAGTATTCCATGTGTGGTCGCACTTGCGCCTTATAAAGCTGAAGGCGGTGTTCTGGTGTGAAATACTGTCCTGCTCTGTTAAGAACACATAACTTTTTTGAAGCTAGTTTTGCTTTGCCTTCCAAATGACCACCAAATTTAACGTCGTTTGATATATCGAGACCCAATATACTAATATTAGGATTGGCGACTAAGAGAACTCCCTGAAAAATTCAAACTGCGTCAAAAAGGGTCTTATTTGCGGTGAAGGTACAGACTTGCGTTTTAATGGTGTTAAACTGGACAAGATTTTGTCTTCCCCAGTCCGAGACACATTCAAGTGAGGTCTCTATTTCAGACACAAGCCCATTACGGCTCTCATAAATGCGTTCCCGAGAAACCCCAGCACGTCTGGTATATGAGGAATCCACGGTACTATCATCTGCATAGCAATGAATGTTACTGATTTGCAACATATCATTGATATGCAGAAGAAATAAAGTGGGGGATAACACACAGCCTTGTGGGACACCAGCACTCACAGACCTGAAATCCGAGCATGCACCGTCAACGACGACTCGTATGCTTCGATCTCTGAGAAAACTGGACAGCCAATTGCGTAGTTTGTCGGGAAGTCCGTACGAAGTCAGCTTCGAGAGAAGCGCATCGTGCCAAACTCGATCGAAGGCTTTAGCGATATCCAAACTAACGGCCAGGGCCCCCCCTTACTTTCGACTACTTCTGCCCATCTATGAGTCAGTAAAGTTAGAAGGTCTCCAGCTGAGCAGCCTTGACGGAAACCGTATTGGCGATCATTAATGAGCTGGTTCTCTTCTAGATACATCAGGAGCTGGCGGTTGATGCAGGATTCCATGATCTTGGAGAGCAGAGAGGTAATGGCAATAGGCCGATAATTGGATGGATCAGAGTGGTCGCCTTTTTTATGGATCGGGTGCACCAAGGCGGACTTCCAGATATTAGGGACAATGCCTGCGGAATATGAGAGTCGAAAAAGATGTGTTAGGACTGGAGCCAGTTCCGGAGCACATGTCCTAAGCACAATTGCGGGTATTCGATCTGGCCCATTCAACTTTGAGATATCTAAAGATAAGAGTGCATTGCGTATAGCTCTTTGCATAAACCGAACATTAGGCATTGAGCTTACGCAACGTGGTAAGGTAGGTACCAGCTTCCCTTTGCTATCGAGAGTCGAATTGGACGCAAAAAGGCAACTAAGAAGATCGGCCTTGTCTTTAGCGTCATGGGCCAACGACTCGTCTTCCCTCCGCAATGATGGAAAGGATGATCGACAAAAATTCCCAAGGACAGCCTTGGCGAGAGACCAAAACGCTCGGGTTCCCGATAGGAGACGAATCAATTTCTCACCAATTCTATCGATAAAGGTGGACATAGCAGAGGCAATTGCTCTTTTGTAAAACCTGGAGGCAAAGTTGTACTCCTTTTATAAAGCGCTGGTATTTACATCCTGCGATGCCACTGCTTCAACACAGGCCCGGTAGCATTTCTGTTTTCGATGGCAGGCCATTCTACACGTGCGACCGAACCAAGGTTGAGACTTTCCTCCGATGGGTATCATGGAGCTTGGGATGAACAAGTCCATACCTTGAAGTATGACGTCGGTTATACTATTTGTGATGCCATCTGGATCATCCAGCGAGAAGCAAACCTGGCCCCATGGGTAAGAAGCGTAGAAAGTACGCAACCCATCCCAGTCTGCTGATCTATAGTGTCAGACTTGGCGTATGTCCGAAGAACGTGGACGAAATGGACGAGTAAAAGGCACAGATGTCTGGATCAGGCAGTGATCGGACGAGCCCAGAGGGGCATCGACCTTTATCTGGTAACTGTCCGGATCAGACGTCAGTAGTAGGTCCAACAGTGAAGGCATATGATTCTCCACATGCGGTACGCGCGTAGGCGAGGTACCCAATTGTGTAAGGGAATATGCCAAGGCAAAGTCAAAGACATATAGTCCTGCGTAATCAGTGATACGCGAACCAAGCCATTCAGTGTGATGGGCGTTAAAGTCGCCAAGAACCACGACTTCCGTAGAAGGGATCTGATGGAGGATTGAGTCGATCGCCATTTGGATGTGCTCCATAAGGTGGTTGGTCTCTATGTCACCGCTATGTGACCTATATACGCATGCATAGACGCGCGGCTGATCTGCGCAATCCACACGGAGAATTAGAAGTGACAGATCTTGACCTTCAAGAATAGCCAGGCGACGAACGCAAATATGCTCCCGGATAAATGCACAGACCCCGGCTCGAGGCGCAAAGGCCTGCTCAATGTTGTAGCCAGGGTACTGCAGATATGCAGTGTCAGACGGAGAGGATATCTGAGTCTCAGTTAAGAATATCAAGGCCGGCTTTTCCGTCTCAAGGTGGTGGTGGACGGAATTAAGGTTCGAGTGGATTCCCCTTATATTGCAGAAATCCACGCATAGCATGGAAGGGGGTGCCGACGATTTATCTGTTTCGTTGCCACTGGCCGATATGACGAGCGGAATTTTGCCCACCCCAGAATACGAAGGGCAACCTGAGTGAGAACGATCAGAGGGGGATTCTCCTACACTGTGAGTGTTGGTACCCCCCTGGGGTAAATGTCTCTTTAAAACCGGCATCATATTTTGGGAGGGGAGATGGAGGGCCTCCGGCGCTCTCACTTACCGGACTAAACGCAACAGCATAGGCACTGTTACTTTAAGCCGATTTTCTGTGAGAGGGTAGTACCACCCCGGATGAGCCGGCCCATTCATGCTGAGATCCACATAGGGGTACAGCTTGGCTCTACCACGACAAAATTCATATTAACAATTTATCAGATTAAAAATCAAATAAAATGATATGTATAAAAAATAACCAATACAAAACAAAATGAAAGTGAATATTCTTTTAAACTTTCAAGGTAAAGAATGTAGAGACCAAATATCTTTAGTCATACAAATTTTCAGTACCATTAAATATTTTATCATAATAAAAATGTTATTTTAAGCATCCCAACAAAATGACAACCTTATTACCTCAAACAAAGTCGAGGCAGTCATAAAGTGTGTTCTCTTCTAAATTTCCATATTAATTATAGTGTGAATGACAATATTTAAATTTCAGGATTTGTTTATTGAAATTATTAACAATCGTGTGGTTTTCATATCTATTAGCATTCGAAGCAATAATATGCCTACATTTATATGAAGTCTTTTAATCAATCACACGTATGATGAATTTTGACGTGACAACGTCTTATAAATTGGTTTGCCGGGTGACACTTCAAGAAACTGCGTTACGCTCCGCTCACATTATGCGCTAACAATGAGAGCGAGTGAGAGGCACGCGTCCCTTCCACTCGGGCATGGTTAGCCCGCCTAAGAGCGAGAGAGACTACTATACGAAAATTATTTTACCACTCAAAGTCGTTGTCACGTAAAACTTTCGCCCGTATACCGACTTTACAGGCAACCAATTTTTTTTTAAATATAATATAACATATCGCTAGTCTGACGCAAGCCCTGCAAGCGCAATTCGGACGGCAATGCTGACGTAGGATGTCATTAGATGTCACACGCGAAATTACAAATAAATCTCCGGCAAAAGATACCGCGCATTGCACCTAAGGAAAATTTCACTTCAAGTACTTTTTCGTAACTCCTTTATAAAAAATATAGATAAAATAACTTATGAATAAAACAAATATTTCGTGTCATAGTGCGAGTGATTCGCAAAGTCCTATAAACAAACAATGAAACATATTTATCCAGTTAATTTCGAATGAATACAATAGGTTATTTCCTAAAAGTATCTTATGTTAGTTTGTTAAACTTATTGATGTCTAGTTTACCATAATACATTTTTCATTGCACATGTTGAGGTTATAAACGTATAACTCGCATGACAGACGTTTTTAATTTGATTGAATGAATTTTACAGAGAGCAGTATTTTGCTGCCATAAGAACCACAATAATCATTACAAAATATAGTAACTTATTTTTATTTTTTTTTCGAAATGTCTACGCTATTTACCCAGCAAGGTCTTATCAGCTTCACCGGACTACTAAGGCGAGCGCTTAAGGCACTCAGCCGATTTTATTATGGCAACCAGCTCAAGGGTGCACGGCACACCTCGGCTTGGCTGTTGCCTGTTGCATGCAAAATCGCGACCTATCTTAGCTAACCTAGCTAACTATTCATATATGTATGAGTTGTTGAAACGTATATGTGTACCAAGCATACACGCCTCAACAACTCCTTTCAGTTCGATAAGGGAAAAAAAGTAAACCCTTCCACTTTCATGTGTAAGCGTGTAAGCGTGCACGTGTGTGGGGGTGATCGTGTAGTGTTGTAGCAGTGATGTATATTTGTGTGTCACCGTATCGCGCAAGCAATGCACTCAAGGGCTCCCTACCGAGGGATCGAACCTGGACTTGAGCTGCTGCCGTGGGAGGCATAATCTGGTGTGTGGGAGCGAAATTAACCCCCAGACCACGGCGGCGTAAACTGTGGTTACGCGGGCGTGGGCGTGAACACGCTCTGTTTTGAGGGACAGGCTGGTACTGATCGTTAGCTAACGTGATTGAATCAGGAGG
This sequence comes from Antheraea mylitta, assembly GCA_014332785.1. Classification (NCBI taxonomy): domain Eukaryota; kingdom Metazoa; phylum Arthropoda; class Insecta; order Lepidoptera; family Saturniidae; genus Antheraea; species Antheraea mylitta. The sequence continues at coordinate 1,955,826 of JACEII010000011.1, forward strand.
GTCGGTAAAAATGTGTTGCGAACGTCTTTTATAACGCGCAGCGTTAGGTACCGGTTCATAGTTTGCGGCGGATACCACTAACAGACTTGGTTGATTCGCGGCTTTTTCAAAATAACTATAGTAACTTATGTTACCTCTAAGACAGTGGGATGTTTTCGTTTTATGTTTTGTTTTAAATTTGTAATTTTACTACAAATTTTAAATTCTCTTAAACAGGATATGCATATTGCTGTGGTATTTTTCTTTTTTGTTATAAAATACTTTCGCCAGCCGTTTTTAAGTGTTTTACGGTTAGAAGATATTTTTATTGTTTACCAATAACTATATTATCTCACTACGCTCACTCTTCACTTGTAAATAATAATGAACTTATTTCGAGATTTTTTCATCTGTCGCATAAATGTTTATGAAAAAGGATTTAAACGCGCAATTTATAAAATCAGTTTAATAAAAATCGATTAATATATATATGTAAATCAAATATATAAAAAAATAATAATTGATTACATATAAATTGATTATATTTAAACATCCCTAATATTTTATCTGTGGAAATCCTCGTCGCTTCGTAGCGGTATTTTAGCGTAGGGAAATTGATTTCGTTTATGAGAAGATGAAATCTAAAAAACGCCATCATCGCTCCTCGTCAGAAGACTCGGAAGAATCTGAATTAACATTTAAAACAAGTAGTTCATCCGGTAGTGAAAGTGATGGGTCATCAGATTCGGAGCACAAACACAAAAAGAAAAGAAAACGTGCCGAGTCGTCAGATTCAGAATCCGAGTCTGACGATCAAAAGCGTGCTAAAAAGCGTAAGCATAAGAAAAAGAAGAAGAAACATACAAAAAAGAAGCGTCGATCAGTGTCTGGAGATGATGGCGTTTCGGAAGGTGGAGAAATTTCATCACTTAGTGAAGGTGAAATAACATCAAAGAAGAAACGAAAACATAAACATAAGCATAGCAAACGCGCTCGGAATAGCTCTGCTAGCGAAATAGGTAAGTTTTGCGCAAATATATATATATAATATTTGCAATGACAATGCGAACATACGTGATAGATGAGACGAACTGATAATCTCGTAAATGGATTCGCGCAATACAAAATGTGGTTATATATGTAAACACGTAGGGGCTAGGATTGTTGATAAAATATCGAAATATCGATAGTTATATCTTAAAATATCGCAATTTTTTAGTAATATTTTTTGGGCGATATTTTGATATTATAATTTGAATATCGGCAGTCGATATTTTTTTTATTCATAATCATTTTCTTAGCCTTATTCCACATAGGTTGAATCGATACATAATGTTTTTCTTTTCCAGTCTTCTCAGTCAGATATAATCTCAGAATTCACACCTATTACATATGTTATTTTTACATACTTTATCCATACTTTTTTCGGTTTCCTCTACTTTTATATCTATTCACCTTCATACTTAAAACTATTCTAGTTATAAGTCTCTCATCTCTCTTTATGACATGCCTGTATCATGCTAACCTATTACTTCTCAACTTCTCTGTCACTGGTGATGTTTTCAAACTTTATCTGATACGTTTTTATTCTATCACTTCTAGTTATACCATACATCTTAACAATCGCAGCTCTGCCGCATACAGTTTTTTCTCATCCATTTCTTTTGTAACCTAGCACTGAGATGCATGCAGTATGCCTGTCTTATAACAATTTTATATGCCTTTCCCGTGAGTTTCAAGGGCATTCGTTGATCGCATAACCTGAACATCTTTCTGCATTTCGTGCATCCTGCATTTATCCTATTCCTTCCGTTATTGTCTACGCTGCCACGTTTTGGATCGATGAATATGAAGCAGGCTAGTAGTACTCGTAATACCTAGTGAAATAGCTGAACATATAAGTAAATAGTATTTTAAAAATCTCTTGCTGAAAAATATTCATTACCATCAGCCTCTAAGAGAGCCACTGCAGGGCTACAGACCTTTTCCTGAAAGAAGGTATGGACATAATCACCACACTAGCCCATGGCGTATTGGCAATTTCAAACTCTGAGAAAACCACAATTGTACGTTTTCTCACATATAGTAATACTAACAGAACATTTGTCAGGCTCAGGTTTTCTCGCGGGGTTTTCCTTGACCGTCAGACGATACTGTTACCAATTAAAATTAGTAAGTGTACGCCAATTTTGTAAATTCATTATTACACACCGGGGTTCGAACCAGCAGACATCGAAATATTGTTCTACTAGTGAAACTAGTAGACTACCACTATTTAAAAAACTTGGTAGCTGATGGACTGAAAAATATTGGTACACATAATTATCATATTTACATAAAACAATAATGATGACGATTATCAACATGATTGAATGACGTTTGTGCTAGTGGCTCTTAGAACTGTACTGTTATATTTTAAAACATATATGGTATAAACTGTACAAATATACTGGATAAAAACTGTAAATCAATGTTAAGCTCAATTACATTTTTTTTAACATAGCTGGTATATATCGATATATTGAAATATCAATGTGTTTTTCCAATATATTCAGGTCTGATATTGATATTTTCATAAATATCTATATATCGAAAATCCAATATTTTAAAAAATATCAACAGTCCTAGTAGGGGCACTGCTAGTAAAGAATATAAAACAAAGTTGCCATTTGTGTCTCCCTTAGTTCTCATAAATTAACCAAAGGATTTAGATATAGTTTTCACTATTATGTATACTATATCTATGTAATAATAAGAACATTCGACATATTTGAATTTAGTCATAAGATTTAATCCTTGAGTGCTTACATTTATAATGCTGATTAAACTCTATGAAATATATAGAAAGAATATACTACAGAATTGCAAATTTGCATTAAGCATACAGAAAAGTTCATTATAATAGTGAGAATATCCCACAGTAATCATTTTTATCTCTCCCATATTATCAAAAAATAACTGATTGTTTATGGAAATTTATTCACAAAACTCTTGACCCAATTAAACACTTTGGTTATATAGGGTATTTAATGTAGATCAGTATTGTAACATACTGTTTTAACATATTAAATGCCATAGAAGAAATATGAAAATTAACATAAAATCTTTTTTCATGTAATGCATGTATTTGGTAATGTTATGTCTCAAAATCTTTCAAATTATTCCGTTCTTTTAATAAAAAAACGATTTGAGGTCACAAGTGCCCCCCACAGTGTTTAACGTGTTAATGAATATATTAGAAAATATCTCATATTACAAAAGGACATGCAATTTTATTTTTTTAACTATGATGAACTGTAAATAATTAATCTGAATTGTCTAGGTATTTATGATGCCACATTTGTGCTTTGCAGACATTCAAATCTGGGATGAGTTGAAAGTTATTATAAAAATGATTGTACAGGATAATTTTTAGCTATGATGAATTGTAAATAATGGATCTAAATTGATATTGAAATTTAATATCAAGTGACTGTCTATGCTAGGTTATACCAGTTCTGGCAAAAACAAAAATGTAATTTCATAGCACTTAGTGCTAATAGGACTACTTTTAAAAAATTGGAAAATCACATCTTTAGGCATTATGATTACAAACTCCTCAATTCTGTAATATTTTTTTAATTTTAATCCTAAATAACTATGCTATTGATATCAGTCACAAATCCAACAATTAATTCAGTCAAAAAAGTCACTCTTAAAAAATGTTGCATCAAATAACTTTGACACTTCATTCTTCAAAAAAATATTACTGTACTTCCCTGGGCAAGTTATTTGAAAAGAAATGAGCCTTTTAATCAATATTTCAAAAGAGTAAAATGTCAGGACATATAGTTGAAATAAAGTCTTGTTTACAGCTGAGGAACAAGTGCAGAGGCGCATACACAGTGTGGTGAAAGAACGTCGAGGGTCATCTGAAGAAGCCAATAATCCACCACGTACTTATTACCAGTAAGTCTACATTTTAAGCTAGCTGTTGCCCACAACATGATTTTTATGAATATATGTTTGTTTCATGAAAACAGCATACATTTTTAACTAGTGATGTTATGGAGTTTTGATTATTAATTCGATACTGGAACGTCTAATTAAAGTTAGTACTGCAAATTGGGCTCAGGACTTGGTATACAAATATTGTAAAGTATCAACATCCGAGATATATATGGAAATATTACATTATGTCATATAAGAGCTGTAACACACTCTATACTAAGGATAATATAATATAAGTAGATAGTAAATAGACTATTAGTATTCTGTATATCGTTTTCCACACAGACAAAGAAGCGGCCACAGCTAGTATAATCAAAATTGTAACATTTGCCCTCGATAAGTTTACCTCCGTAGCGTTCCTAGTAATATCAGTAGTGTAATGTAATGTAATATTTTTAAGGTCAGTGATTTTAATTAGCCCAAACAAAAAACAGACATTTAGATTTGAATATTTACCCCAAGATCTGTTTATTTTGAATTTCTTGTATGTATAGTAATAATTATATGGCTAAATTGAGATGGTGTTACATATATTACATCTTTGGAATTGTCTGCAATTCATTGGTTTTTTATAAATTAGTATTCATTTTTGTTTTTTAAGAATGTATAAAGTAATACCCAGTATGCTTGTTTTGAGAATGAGGTGTATGCATAAAGGTGAGATGTAAGAAAAGATGGAATAAAGAGATATTGCACTAAATTCAAATTTAACATATTTCTAGAAAAGAATATCGAAGATCCGCGTCAGTTGATTATGAGAGAGAACGTGAAGTGCAGAGATTCTACCGTGGCTCCAGCAAGGATCGTAGGCAGGCATATCATGAACATTATAATAGGGAACCCAGTGACAGGTTATTTGTCAATGTCTTTTCCTTAGATATTACTTTAATATTAGATTATGATATCTAAAATATCCTGTTGATTAATGTTTTCATTGTAGATAATAATATATGTCTAAATGCATTATGAATGAGGAATAAATACTTAGAAAGGATGTTCGTCAGTCATTAGTGGTAGAATATATATAAGATTGAGCTTTTCGAAACAATACTTTCATAACAAGTTTAGTTGCAAAGCAATAGTGTTAAGCTGTTCTGTTCATGTCTAAATGATGTGGTTGGAAACACTGGTATATTTGAGAGGGTCTAATACAGATATTAGAACTTGGCAAGGACTTAAAATTGTTCATTTAAATCACTATTTTACTATGTTTCTATGTAACCGTCATTTTTATATTTTTAAAAATCAAAATAAGTTGTAGCATCTTCGAAATGTTAAATTTCAATTTATACATTTAGATTTTGATTCCGAGGCTTTTGTAACATCTACTTTTTGGAAATTTCTTCAAACCAAAATGTTGAGTATTTAAATAGGTTGATATTCTTTTATAAACGGCGCTCATTATGAGTTAATTATATACTTAATATTCTCTATGTTCAAAAGATTTCCATTGCAATTAAGCATCCACTTAAAAATGTTGTGTTTTAGAACTTAATTTGAAATTATGTTTTGGGGTTCCATGTCAAATAAAAAACTAACAATCTGGAAGTAACATAAGTGAACTGAGAGTTAGTTATTGAAAACGTTTTACATTTTCATCTCAAAATATAAACAAAAATCATAAAATGGTTCTTCTTTTTCTTAAAATGGCAATATGTGTGTTCACATAATTTTGCCAATGTCAAGTGAATGGCGTCGTAGACAATGGAGGTTGCACCAGACAAGTAGACAAAAATCTTTATATTCAGACCAGGCTATTTACAAACAGACATCACATAGAAAATACATGTAAATTAAACATACAACATATTGTTAGATTGTGGACACACACAAAAGCATTACACTAAAATCTAAAGTTTAATTTTGTTAGTATTAATAAGTTTTGAAAATCATTCTACAATTAGATGGTTATCCATAACAAGCATAAAATGGTTATTAAGAAAGCATAATTAAATGCTGACTTAAAATATTTTTAAGAGTTGCTTGTGAAACAGTAATTGGTTAATAAAAGATCTCGCAATGTATAGTATAAGTGTCATTTAATAAGTTGGAAATTGCATGCTTATTTGTCATTCTGCTATCTAAAATAGTACAGCATAATGCAATTAGATCTTTCACATTGCAGATATACATCATATCAGCAAGATAAATATGATAAGAACAGAGAGAGATATGGTCAAAATTCTCAATATAATCCACCTGGTGAGGATCATGACCGAAGAATCAGAGACTACAATGAATTCAAAAGGTACCTTTAATCTCAGTTTCTGTAATGCTACTGTATTTTTTCTCACAAGAATGTTTGTTTACAGATTATTTTTTATTTTTGCACTTCTAATGTCTGGAACATTCTAGAGTAAATTTTCCTGACCAAAGCAGTCAGTAAGATAGATCCCACGAAGAACCTTCTTAGAAGTTTATTAATTAATTATGTGTTTATTCATCAGGAATCCAAGATATGAAGAACATAGACCTCCTGATGAAGAATTCCAAAGAAGACCAAGGGAAGACGCAAACCATTCCAGACAGGAACCACGAGGTATGTATTACAAGGAAATGATTTCACATTTAGTATAAATGACCCAGACCATGCTATGCCTTTCTTACATGTGTTCTACCCTAAACTAAAAGTCCTCTTTTGAATGACATGTTTTTTTTATTGGAAGATCAACAGCTTTAACTTAAAGTAATGAATAATTAGATTAGAAATATCCAGCCATTTCCAAGTCCTCACTGGTAAACAACAAAGTACAAGCTGCATTATTAGGTACTGAGTGAACCTAATAATAATAAATACAAAACAAAATAGAGGAACATTTAAGATTTATTACATCCATCGTTACCCTATAATAATTCACTGCTGGAGCTATCCCTATCCCGAGGCTTGTAAATTGTCGTTCCATCTAGTTCGTAAGTGTCGTTAATTAAAACGAAATCACTTAAAAACTTCTAGCTTCCGTTCAAATTTGCCCGTTTATATTAGCTATAGCGGTAGAAGCAGTTTCTAAATCCGCCTGACTACCCTCAAGTTGGAAATCTGTGGACAAGCACCTATAGGTGTGTTCCGCAAGCTGCACTTGAGAACCAGTCCCCATAGATTTAGCTTGTTTACCATCTAGAACCACATCATAATTGAACATAAATTGAGATTGTGGTCAGATGCTGAAACTGATAGAGTATAAAAAAAGGAAGAGATAGTCCGTTTTTCAAAAGGACAAAAGGACTTGTCAACAATTTCATACTTATTAGTAACTAGTGGCCCCGGCGGATGTTGTCCCGTCTTGATGATAAAAAAAATGAGCCGTCACGGAACGCCTAGCAGATGTGAAATATTGACATTGTTTTGTATAAGCCTAAAAGAACAGATTACGACAGGGATCAGCTATGGCATAATGAAAAGATAAAGCATTACATATTTGTTCCATAAAATGATGATTGTTTATTTATTTTATTACATAAATATTCATTCTTATTAAATACAAAAATTTAACTAGGCGCAGGAGCGGTGTGTTTGGCGGCATTTATCAAAGAGAGTTAGGTCGTCGGCATGTGTCTCGTAACACTAGTATAACAAGTGGCCGACAAAATAATTTGAATGTTTTTGCAAATATTTTTGAGTATTTCATTAATAGTGTAACGTTCGTGTTTTGCGTCGCCACGTTGGGTCAAGCCAACAATCGGGTTTTACCCGCGCCTATAGATGTTTCACACCAAAAAATCCTTGACAAATTATACACCTAAATTTTCCTCCTGAATCACTTTATCTATGGGCTCATGAAAATCCCTTCAGTCGTTTTTGAGTTTATCGCGAAAAGCCAGGCGTGGCTGAGGACTTTGTTTCATAAGACGTGGTGATTCTCTCTAAACAAACATGTTTCAGGGAATCTTTACAATTTCTCAGTGGAACCCTTTAGTTATGCGCAACCCATTTCAACAATCTCTGGGCCTGTTTGATAATTCTATAATATTTTCTTATTACAGTATTCAACAGATATAATTTTTATGAGGAAAGGGGACAAAAGAGACGAGATTACGTTGAAAATAGAGAGCATAGGGAAAGGTTAGTAATAGTACTTACTACTCTTTGCAGTATGTACCCAGAAATAATGATGGTTAATATATTAAGTGGTACTTTTTATAATGCAAATTTCAGAAAAAAACTTTGTTTCAATTCTATAAAATGTTTTATTTTATTTTTGGTAACCAGTCTTCTAGTAGACTATTACTGCCATTGTCAAGTGTGTAACGGTATTACAAGTTTCTTGGTATAATTTCAATAAACTAAAAGATGGTGGCCGTCTTGTTAGAACTTCCCTGGGAGTTTTTGTCGCAAGTCAGAATCCATGCTCCGTGGTATTATTTCCGATCGATTTCACTTGTGCACAATAACCAAACTATATTATGTAAAGCACCACCAACATTACACAATATAGAGCCAAATAACACAAGATTAAGGATAAAATATAAAGACCACTACATAGCATTCCAAGATCCCGCCAAAAACTCAATTAATGTTATGTATAATGTCAGTTTATTTTCTTGTTAGGCGTATTCCATCTGATACCGACCGAATCCAGGAGAGAGAATATCCAGAAAAGAAGGAGAGGTTCCGCGAAGAACCCTACCCTTCTGGAAGGTACGTAATATACTTTGCAATCTTAATAGTAATAATAACTCAATGATCAACAAGTCAGTGCAAGTAAATAGATAAAAAAAATTCGCTACACATTACATACTCTATTGTACAATATTTTTAGGGTCGATAATTGCATGTGTGCACTGACTATGTAGTTTATCCGCGAGCTTAAACAACTGTATTTATTTTTACAGTGACTACTACTCTACAGAAAAATGTCTTGATCGGAAAATGTCGGTGTTGCAAAGATATTTTAGTATTTGCACGTTAGACGATTATCCCTATAGGAATTTGTAAAACTTATTAATTCAAAAGAATAGAGAATGAAGACGAATCATTTGTCTTTTCATTACGGAGTATAATTGAGAAGTCAAGGACACGGATTTGACGTCACGTCTGCATAAATATCACGAATGCTCATAAATAATATTCCTGTAAGGTGTACTTTATAAAAGATCATTTTAGAGAAATTACTCAAAAAATGGTCAACAAGTTATCAATGGTGTCTATGATATCTTATAATAAAAATGAAATGTTTTACGTATATTCTGATGTACTACTACACCTGAATTTAAATGGCGCAAAGAGATTAGTAAAGACTCTTGTTAATTGTCTACGAATTATAGAACAATTTACAGAAGATTACTTTCTAAATGTTTGACTCTGTTATTCCTATGGACTTTTGGATTCTTAATATCTCATTAAAACTGATTGATTATTAAACCTGAGAGCAGACTTTTTTTAAACTAATGAGTCATAACAATATAATTCCTCGAATTACAGTTATATACTTAAATAATGAAGAATAACTTGAATAACATAATGTCATGAATAATAAAGCAAAATACCAAGTATCAAATAAAAATTTACATCAAGATCGAGACTCATAGATAAATTTAAATTAAGAACAATAATCTTAATAAGAAAGTCCTGAGTAAGGAGGTAATAAGAAACAACTACAAGCAATAACATCAAATTGGGAACCTCACGATTAAAACTTTCGAATGTGTTATAGGAGTATAATTACAATTTCTCTATTATTTATACAAACGTCCATTGATATTCTTTATTTAGATAATGTGAATACGTTTTGGACCTTGGACTAATAGGAGAAACATGTAAGATCAGAAACTATTACTACAGATTAGTTCAAATACTTTTTTGGTAATGAAAACTTATTTTGGATGTTCTGAATCATTCAATAATATAAAAATTAAAGAAAAAACTATTTTTTCTACAACACATCTTCAAACTCTCAAAAATTTTAATCAAGATGAAGATTACAACGAAAAATTAACTATAAGGACTGGATCATACGAAATCTATAACAGATACACTATATGATTACTATTAACATGTTTAAAATCGAAAAGATATCATCATAGATTCTGCATTAGATACAAGGATGTATAAAAATACCACAATATTATGAGTGAATTTATAAAATTGTGCAATATACACAACGCTATAAATTACGATAAAAATAAGACCATAGATTCTGCATTTAATACAAGAATGTATAGAGAAACCTCAATGTATAAAATCAATTTATCAAGAAAATGTATACGACATGATATATCTCAATAACGGTAAATAAGACCATAGATTTTACATACCAAAATGTATAAAGTCAATTTATCAAGAAAATGTATAGAACCTGCTATTCGCGACAGATATGAAACTATAGATTCTGTATTAATAACAAGAATGTATAAGAGATCCAAAATATATAAAATGAATTTATCAAGAAAATGATATATCGCGATAAAGATAAGATGATAAATTCTGTTTTAGATAGAAGAATGTATACAGAAACCACAATATATAAAATCAATTTATCAAGAATATTATATATCGCGATAAAGATAAGACCATAGATTCTGTGATAGATATAAGATTGTATACAGAAACCACAAGATATAAAATCAATTTATCAAGAGAATGTATACAACATGATATATCATGACAGAGAGAAACCATAGACTCTGTATTAGATACAAAAATGTATAAACAACTACAATGTATAAAATCAATTTACCAAGAAAATGATTTATCGCTATAAATCTACGATCGGATAAATTTTATAGGTATTCGACCATCAAAACATCGTACGTTACATGAGTAAGGGTAAGTGACCGATTTATAGGAGTGTCAAAATAATTTGTTCTTCGTGTCGAAGACTACCTGAAAGATTGATTGCAATGAGTAAAAATTAAGAAAAATGGATTCTAGCGTCAATTCTCTTATTTCGAGGTCGAATGGTATAACAATTATATTAGACTTATCTATAAATTAAATTATCATACACTTACTTTGATTTAAACAATGGGGTATAATAGATAAAACACAAACAGGTTGACAGTGGTAAATAATGTATTTAGAATGTTTGTCATCAGGGTGCAATTTTTTGTAAAATTGTAAAAAAAAGTTGTTATATACTATATTGTTAATTTATTTAAAGCTTGTTCGTTTGTGTTTAAAACTCATAAAAGGCATTCTTTGAATGATGTAAATTTCTTTAATTTTAGAAATAATTGTTAATATTATCATTTACAGGCCTCGTGAAGTGCGCCGCGATAGACCTCCGATTAGACAAGAGAAACCCAATGCTCCACCTCATGGGTATGTAACTAATATACGGCCCGACTGGTTAGTCGCTGGCAATATTTTTTCAGGATAATCATTACTTGATCCTCGTTCTTAATCAATTTAAAAAATATTTCCATAATATATGACCTAATTATTTAGAGAAAAACAAAACTGATATACAATCAACATCAGGTGATTTATGCAAAAACGAACTGGTGTAATAAATACGAAAGCAATGAATTACACCGTGCCACGAAGTCATGTCCGTGCTCCGCTTTCCTTTGTTCAACCGTGCGGCGTTCCCAGGATAAGCAGTTTTGTAATGATTAACCTTGAAAAGCGCCCCGTTTGATTTTGTTCATTGAACTGAGGAGTGACTTTTTAACGTTAAAAAATTAGTTTCCATATTTTGAAAAGTTTTAGAACAAACTGACGTCATTACTCGAACGATTCGATAAAATTTGATACGAACTGTTTTTAAAACATTGTTTTCCTTTCCCACGGTCGATTCAGTTTGCATACAGGCTATAACAATATATTGAAAAACTATATATATGTAAACAAGCTTGCATCGATTCGAGAGTTACTTTGTATCATTATATGTTACGGACTAAGCGATTAATCAGGGTACTATTGCTCTTGCAGTACAAATAGTGTCTTAATTAATCACTTGGTGTACACCACATATTCCATTTACATATACAGTTCTCTTTTTAACACAGTCAAAGGTTTAATACAAACTATAGTTTAGATATTATTAAAGAAATATAAAATTGTCTTTTGTTTATCCTCAATTAGTTTCGATGTTATACATATATTTTATAGTAGGTATAAATCAAAGTTCTCTGCGACGTCTATCTCTCTTCGCGATAAACTCAAAAAGTACTGGACTTTCATCAGTAGGTAGGTAAAGTGACTTATGAGGAAGGTTTAGGTATAATTTGTCAAGTGTTTTTTTATTATAAGGGTTGGACAACGTTCGCCGGGTCCGCTAATATAATACATATTTTTGCCTACATTTGTGTTCTGCGCATTTATATTCAGGGTCGTCAAGAATATTGCCAATGACATTTTATCAAACACCACACTTTTATAATGTGGTAATAAGCACACATCCATCTGTTTCACCGCCTATGTGTGTTTGTTTGTCTCAGAAATCCATCAAGACCCAGGAGTCCTGATGACCGCTTTAGGGATCGCAACAGAAGACCGCAACAAGAGCCCCGGGAAGAGAGGGAAGACCGCTACAGGGAGAGTCGCGGGGAGGAACGCCGGGGACATCCTCCGAGGAATGAGGACCGAAAACCTGAACGATCCCGGGATGATAGAGAAGATCTTAAGACCCGGGAGAAGAAGTCCAGGTAACTTGAGTAATGTTCTAATACTTGCAATTATTCTATGATTATTTTAACAACTAGCTGTTACAGTCCACGAGGCGTCAGCGGAACTTAGCATTGATCAAGGGCATATAACAGTTGGGCTGAAAACTTCATAGGCCAGCGTAGAAAAAATATATTTTATAATAGAATTTGATTTTGCTATTCAATATAGTATGCTTCGAGGCCGATACAACGATTATACCGGTTATATAAATTTTCGATTCGATATTTATTGTACGATTTGTCTTTAGCGCCAAAATAGGCTTCAGTTTCGGCGATTCGGCGAAATTTCTGTCCAGCGAGCATTCTATTGAGATATGAGAACAGGAAAAAGTCGCAGGGGTCCAGATCTGTAGAATACGATGAATGCGAAAGCAATTCGGAGCCCAATTCATGCATTTTTGCCATCGTTTTGATTGATTTGTGACACGGTGCATTGTCTAATAAATAAACTCGAAAAATGTCAGGATCAAAAATCCACCATTTGTAATAGAAGAATTTGAGATTCGTTCGATTCGAACAATTTCGATAATAATAATAATAATAAACTCTTTATTGCACACACGTTAAAGATACACAAAGTTATACATTCAATTACAATATGTGTACAGTTAGGCGGCCTTATCGCTTAGAGCGATCTCTTCCAAGCAACCCTAGGGAGACATTCAATTTTTAAAATACCGGATGGCAATATAAATAGACACAGACTTACAAGAAAATAATAAATAATAAAAATATATAGAAAATGTAAAAAGAAAAAAGAGAAAAAAAAAGAAATAACGCAACAAAACAGTTCTACTAGGACAGCGAGAGATAATGCCGGTGGAGATATTTTTAAATAATGTCACAGATCTTGCCTGCCTAATATCGCAAGGAAGTGCATTTCCATAGACGTACAGCTTGGAACTTTCACATCTGCCAACCGTCCCGTGATGGATCAATTTTTTTTTAATAAATTCAATATCTAATATATTTATCTGTTATGTGTTACCTTCCGTAACAGATTTACAGATGCCGACGAAGGTAAAGACTATAAGTGGGGCAAAGCAGAGATAAAAAAAGAAGCCGACAAGAATCAGAGTGAGAAAGAGAAGCCAAACTTTGGTCTGTCTGGGAAGTTGACCGCAGATGCGAACACTGTCAACGGAGTCGTTATTAAGTACACTGAACCGGATGATGCTAAACAACCGAAGAGGCGTTGGAGGTAATGTTCTCTATACCTACATATAAAATAAATTTGACTGCGGCGTCACTTGCTTTAATTAGATTTGATCGGTGTTATTATATAAAAGTTAAATACGTAATAAATACTCGCTTTATAAAGGTTTCGTATTAAATACACCGCGCTTTTCCGAGGCAATTTCGCGTTATACTTATTTCGCAAGTCTAACCTAACCTAACCAAAGCGAGACAAAAGAGCAAGGCAGCGAACATTCAGTGAGCGCGGTGCATTTAAAACGTAACATTTTTAAAGCAATTATTCAATACGCATTTAACTTTGTGATGTGAAACATCTATAGGCCTGGGTAAACCTGATTGTTGACGTGGCGAGTGTATGAGACGTGGTGACGCGATGTCATGCGCAAGCGACTGTGCGCAATTACTATTGCCGAACTGCACTGGCATACTTCTATAGATACACTATTGTAATTTGAGAATTCGAGAATTTGAGATTTAGTTCGATTCGATCATTTTCGATGTTTCACATCTGCCAGGCGTCCCGGACGGCTAAATTTTTTAATGACACTGGATATGTCAATGTACATTTCTGTACCACTGTTAACGTGTATACAAAATTTCACGATGACAGATTGAATAGATGAGCGTGAAAGCGTAGCAAACAGATATAGATAAATTGTTTATAACTGTTGATACTCGTGATTTCGTCTGTATTGTTTATCTTCACAATATATTTAAAGCTCACAGAGAAAACATAAAAAAAATTAAAAGCAAAAATATACTTTTCTCAAAACACATTCTTGTAAATAATGTTATTCGTTTACTTTATATGTAACATAAAATATATAAACGTTGGCCCGCCCGCGCCCTGGTATTAAAAAAACTTGACGCATTGTATACCTAAACTTTCCTTCTGAATCACTGTATCTATCGGTGAAAACCGCATAAAAATGTGATCAGTGGTTTTGAGTTTATCGCGAACAGACAAACAGACGTACCAGAGGACTTTGTTTTATACTATGTCATGATAACATAATATATAACATAACAAAATACCACAATAATATAGTATTAGTGTAACACCAACGAATCAACGAATGCATATAATAAAATGTTTTTATTTTGCACATTTTACCCGTCAACCGACCAATCACGAAGTACGAAGTTGTTGTAATTGCTTATAATATTTTTTTTTTTTGTAGATTCTACCCGTTCAAGGGTGACAAGGCGTTGCCGATTCTGTATATACACCGTCAGTCTGCGTTCCTGATCGGTCGCGATAAGAAAGTGGCGGATATAATGTTGGAGCATCCGTCGATAAGCAAACAGCACGCCGCGTTACAGTTCCGCGCGACTCCCTTCACTAGAACAGACGGCACACAGGGACGTCGTGTCAGACCCTACATTATAGATTTAGGTGAGTAGAAATAATAATAATAAAAATTGCGTTTGAATTAATAAGAAAACGAAGTTTGTATTTATAAAATAAAAACGAGTTTGAATTCATTAAAAAAATCGAATTTAATTAAAAAAAAATCAAGTTTTAATTCATAAAACAAATCTAGTTTCAATTCATTAAAAAACGTGTTTGAATTTACTAAAAAAGTCTAGTTTGGATCCATAAAAAAAAATCTAGTTTGAATTCTTGAAAAAAATCGAGTTTAAATTCATAAAATAAAAGTGAGTTCACATGCAGTAGAAGCATAAGTTAGTATTCTAATTATATTTAAAAGAGTAAGATTGATACCCTATGCTGGTGATGAATATTACTTTTAGACATTATTTTGTAATATTTATTATACTTATAAAGCTGTACTACACGTTAGCTACTACATGATATTTTGACATAACAAATAGTAAGATAACGCACACATACGTAAAGTAATATTGTGACGCCACACTATCTCGGATATAATGTGGAAGTAAGACGGCGTATTCTCAATAACGGTGGTAAAAAGGAAATAGTGATATGTTTCTTAGATACGGGCGGATGGACTACTGAGTAGACGTCAATAATAAGCTAATTAGCCAAGTTTTAACTGTGAGAGAATAAGATTGAATGCATTTCTATATAGTTTCTTATAAGAGAGACAGAGAGATAGAACGCTGAAATCTATAGCACATTATTTTCTGTTGAATCGTAGTAACTATCGCGCACTTTTAAATATTATTTTGTTTCGTGTATTGTTAATATTACTAATATATATTAAACTCTAATAGATAACTAAAAAAACTGTAGATATATCATAGGTGCTTCAACAGTGCCTTATTAAAACTCGGCTAGTTAGCTTATTTTTGACGGCTGCCCCGTTGATCCACCCGTATGTAAGCAACATATAAATATTTCTTTTACACCACTGATATTGAGAGTATGCTATTTTATATTAGACTAGCCCATCCCCACAACTTCGTCCGCGTAGAATAGTTACTTTGGGCTAATGCTAACACAGTGGAAGCTCTCATGAAGAAAAAAAATCCAGATGTTCATTTCAAAACATTTTTCATTGGTGCTCTGTTCCTATTGGTCTTAGCGTGATGATATCCTCGATAAATGAGATATATAACACTAAAAGAATTATTCAAATCAGACCAGTAATTCCTAAGAGTACCCCCTACATCGTCACAAACTTCATCTTTTTATAATAGGCTAGTGTTTCCCAACCTTTTTTAGGCCATGCCCTACCTAAACATTTCTAAAATTTCTATGCCACCCCCCCATACATAATTTATAACCTTTAAAAATTGTTTTGTTCCCTTAAAAATATAAATGATAAGTTTTAGGAAGAAATAATTATGAAATTGTTATCAAAACATCGTAAGTAAAATTTCAAAACATATAATGAAAAACTTACTTGACGACTCTAGCCAGTTGACATTTTAGTAGTATCAAATGAAATTATACCTGATAATTATTTATGGTATTTTTTTAATTTGCCTTTATTGTTAAATTTGTCACCGATATCTAGCATAGCATGTAAATAACCCAAAGCGAAAGGTTTAAAGTCGTCTCGAATCCATTTTTAAATTGCCCCACTGCGGGGCGTGGGCCCCACGTTAGGAAACACTGATATAGATAGTGTGGCGTTACAATATTACTTTACGTATGTGTGCGTTATCGTGCCGTCTGTTTTGTCAAAATGTCGTGTAAGTATCGTATCTACAGCTTTTTAGTTATAATAATATTGATTACGTTTTAAGCTAGTATACTTTACATTGATCAATTAACAGATTCAGCTAACGGTACGTTCGTAAACAATAAGAAGATTGAACCGCGACGTTACGTGGAGCTACTGGAACGTGACGTGGTGAAGTATGGGTTCTCTCAGCGGGAATACGTACTGCTTCACGAGAACAGCAAGGATGATGCACAGGATGACGACAACCAGGAGCCTCCGACCCTCGGGGCTGGCGTCACCACCACCGACCAGATCAAACACGAGAAGAGAATCAAACAGGAGGCCGCTGCTGATGGGGAATAAACACTACGTATTTCGATTTATAAAGACTAGGGGTGTGCGAATATTCGAATTAACGAATGATTCGATAGCGAATCGATTAGAACATTCGAAATATTCGGATTATTCGAATAATTGAAGTAACGCTTGACTTGGAGAGTAAGCTGGTGAATGCGTGACGAGAGCGTTACGAAAAGTGTGATCGGGCGAGGCGAACGGAAGTTATATATAGATGGAGCTAAAGTAGTTTTACTTCGGTCGTGTGGTCTAAAGTACACTTGTTTTTTTTTTATTTCAATTATACGAATAATTTAAACTATTTCAATGATTGTGTGAATGATGAGTTAGATAGTTATCAAATATCAAATCATTAATATACAAATTTAGATCAATAGATTTGTCTGTCAGTAGAATGAGTTTTAATTGAACTAAGTTCACAGTATAATCTTATAAGTTTTTATGCAAAAAGCTAATTGGAAAATGTTATTTTTTCCTATAACTATTGGTTTAATAATTCTTTCATATTTTAAAAATATTTGAAAATTAAATCATTACAATCATCGAACATTATTCGATTCGAGCATTACTCGCACATCCCTAATAAAAACTTCAGCATTTAATGTCTTTTTAATTTATATAAGTCTAACAATATACGTAGTACACTACGGAAATTCTGTATTAGCAATGTTTTCTAATCGGATGTAAAAAGAAAACGCATGTTGATATATTTATAAATTTAATTAAGACATAGTAATTTAGAAATTATTTCATACATTTCTTTACTATAAACGTCGTAAAGACGTATAACCACGTCTTTAAAATATTGTTTAAATAAGGCAAAATATACATTAGCTGCTACTAATAAATTTACATTATATTTTGTCCATATGCTCGTTTTACTTTTAATTTCTTAACATCATTAACATAACGTGTTATAATAATTATAAAATTCTCTTTAATACTAATATGTACAAAGTTTATAAAAAATATTTACAACTATCTAAAAATAAATAGTTTTAAACAAATTTATTATTAGAATATTATCAATCGGTGGAGAAATTTACATATCAGTGAAAGAGATTCCCTAATAATATCACAGTTTAACACATTCGCCGCTTATATAGTTTTAATAGATACATAGATATTTATAAATATACCATGCCGCCATACGCTTTATATGTGGGTCCTTGACATGTAAAAAAGTCAAAAATATTTAAAAAAATGCTATTTGATTAACAACAACTGTTAACTGTAAATAACTACAGTCTAGAGCGAGAGGATCGTATCAGCCTATCTAAATCAAGAAAAAGGCGCATCTGTTTTTTTTTTATTAGTTATGAGCTTGCATTCTCCAATTACACATATTCTGAGAACTACAAATCTTCAGTTTGTATTATACGCCTTTTTCCCTATAACGCCTAAATAGTTTAAAAAAAGTGTGTGTGTACTTATGTACACGCGTTAGAAGTTATACTTCGTTGGCGTAACAAGATAAAAATCTTTTCAAAAAATTTATCTTTCGCCTTATTCTATGTTTGTAGAAAATACGACACTAACTATAGAAAAAATACAAAGAAACAAAATGTTGACTATAGCTAACTTCAGGGTGTCGGGTTTTTCATGATGGTGTGCGCGCGCATCGTAAAAATGTACTCTCATCATTTTACCTTAACGCGCCAAAAGAAGTATAACTTCAAAAATATATTAGTAAAAAAAGGTAAAATTACTAAAAAGAGGTGTCTGCGTGGGTCTTTGGCAATGAATGAGTTACAAAAAAGTCTTAAATAGGTGAGTATCGAAGTCTATATTTAAGATAAAAGAGTTCACTACGTGAGTCTCTCTGGCAGTGAGTGGGTTATAATGGAGTGTATAAGTGAGTATCGAAGTCTATGTCAAAACCGATTTCGCGAAAACTTATAGACTAATCCCCAGTTTATGTATTACGCCTTTTTGCTACTTGGCCTACATATTTTTTCTAAATGTATTTGAGAAGAATAAATTTAAAAAAGAGGTCACTACGTAGGTTTACATGAGTCTCTGGCAGTACGTGGGTTAGAAAGGAGTCTTGAATAAATGAGTATCGAGGTCTATATCAATGCGAGACCGATCTCGCGACGAGCTCGGCTGCGGGTCGTGGAACCAAACCGCACCGCGCGCTTCCTCACAGAGAGATGCGCGCTTCGCGATCCCGTTCCGGAGCGGTATTATAGTCGCGTTTGGCGGTCGCCCGTTGCTGCGGAGTGAGAGGGTTCTGCAGAGTGGTGGCTTGATCAGTCTGTTTGGTGCGACGCCGACGATACTGTGCCTTGAGAATGGTGCGTACGTCCGCGGCGTCCTCGGCACTTCGTACCCGTCGCGTATAGTTCCCGCTCCGCTCGTCGAGTCACTATCATACATCAATTCCAAGTATTTAGGTGCACGTTCCGGGAGCAAACGGGACGGCTCCATCTCGTGTTCCGGAAAATCGTCTACAAAATTAAATAAACTAATATATATGTTGTGTGTATTGGTTTTCATTTATAAACTTGCTTAGCATTTCACGAAATATACTTCGATTAGTGTGTACAAATGGATCACAATTATACATATAGAATATGAGTTGTAAAATGAGTCGTTACATTTCAAAATGAGCTGAATCAAATTTTAACCGGACCCAATATCTTGCGTTATTTTTCAAGATCTTCAAATTTTGTACATGTAAAATATGATGATTATAAAAAAACTAAAACATTATGGGCGGCAAATTTTTAATTTCGTTTTCAGTGTATAAAAACTGGAAATACTAAAAAATAAACATGTTATATGAACAGATAAAATTGGATATAGCTCATTCTTAGATGCAACGACACAAATGTTGCAACTGCTTCTTAAAAAATTGGAATTGCTACCATTTTGTTAAAATAAAATGGCCAGAAAATCATGAACTTTATAATACAAAATGATTTCACATTTGATAACGATAGAAATAATGTTTGATAATTAGAACTGGGTGCTAAAATAAATAAGTAGGAAAAAATATTTACTAAGACGCACCTAAGCGAGCGTTAGCATTTTCATCCAACAGGTAGCTGCTGTTTTCGACGGCATCTGAACGTGCAATTCATGCATAAATACGAGAAAGTTAGTTAATATTGTCACGTAGATTGAAAATATTCTATTAAATATGTTAACATGCTTTATTACGTTTGCGATTAGTTTTAAAAGAAATTTTAATTAATTTATGAAATCATTCGCATGGATGTTACATACGGATATATCGAAATGCACACAGATTAAGCAAAGGTTACAATACATTAACCCTTCGCATGATTTTTCTTTATTGGTGACATAAATCAACTACAACAAACAGCAGAACGACAACTTCAAACTCGTTTTAGATATAGTGATAAAAAGGTATCCAGACATTATCGACTTTACGTGAACTTGTTTTTTTATATAATTTTTGGGCATTCAATTTTATGTTGGGAATTTCCACCATTATGCAAAGAAGGGTTAATACAAATAACTTAAACTTTTGAGAGCTGAATGAGACAAACTCACCATCTGGCAGTAGAGTAAGATAGTTAGAAAGAGGCGCGGGCGTAGCGGCGAGCGTAATATTAGGTGAAGTTTTGTCTCGCAACGCCATCACTAATTCCAGACAATGTCGGAATGTAGGACGCGCCTCCGCACGGTAGTTCCAACACTTTTGCAACAATTCATACCTGCACATTAATCAACATCGTTTCAGAAGGAAATAAAAATTTAATTTTCATTTTAACAAAATTCTTATGGCTATATTAGTTGTGTGGCAACAACGAACACTGACCCAAAATTCAAAGAAGATAAATGGAATTTCTACCACGGATGCCCTTCGCGAAGAACGTCCTTTTTAACCCTTTTCGTATTGAGAAATGATTGTAGGTCTCTACATCTTCATAACCTTGGAACATCCCGACATTTATTTCTAGTCCTAACTGCACAATATAATATTCATTGCTATATCAACAACTTTGACGATGCCTTCCTAAATTTGATCAAAAACTTGATACATTTTAATTCATTCCCATGCCAGTACCCGTGTGCGTTTGGTATACATAATGCTAAGGATCCATTTTTTATTATTGCATTTCCAAAAATGTTGCCGTTTCTTATTGCACTGTACAATATATTAAATTTTTCATCTAGTAACATCGTTACTGTGAGAAAATATGGATATGATTATGAGTCTTACTACAAATTCAATTATATATTTTCACCCATAATTCACCATAAAAACCGATGGCATGTGATATACAAACTTTTTGTTAATAGATGGGATGGCATCGAATGGGTTAAATCACACTAAAAATAGATCACTAAATAACATAATTCATTATGATGGACGATTATTAGAAGTTATCTGTGATTATATTATACTTACAATACTGAAGGACAGTTTGGTGGTCGGTCTGGTGTTCCTCCAGCGCGTACGTAAGCGAGCACTTGACGGTTAGTTTGTCCGGGGTAGGGCTGTTGTCCCAGCGACAGTATCTACATTCAATATTAGAATATTTCATTATCATTGATATTTGAATACGCAGAGGAGGAAAAAGGGTAGTTATATAGATACATGAAAAGTGATTTTGTTTTGCAATGTTTGGACATATCATATAATAATTTGATTTAGTCATTTTATGTACAAACCTCCCAACAAAGCACACCCCACGCCCACACATCAGACTGACATGAGAATACACCGTCTACTAGACATTCTACAGCCATCCAACGTACTGGCAGTAAACCTAAAAAAATTTAACATAAAATTAGAACGAATCATTAAACTGTCTTGTCTAAACCATAGGTTCTCAAAGTGGTCCATGTACATTTGGGAGTCGATTTCGAACTTCAAGGGGTCTACGACAGCGAAGACAAAAACCAGGGCCGAATTTGATTTAAGCAAGTCGTGAGAAAAATTCAAACTTTCTATAAATCTATACTATAATAAAACTGTAACAAGGCCAAATCTGTACATTAAATATTTTTTGAAAATTATAATTGGGGTAGACTATGTTATCGACATAGAAGCCAAAAATAATCTTTTTACAACGCGCGATACAGTGACACTAAATCTTACATCACTGCGACAACATTACACATATCAACTCCACACACGTGCACGCACACACATGCATGCACACAAACGCACACATGAAAGTGGAAGGGTTTTATTTTTGCCTTATCGAAATGAAATAGTTTCGAAAAATCATCCAACACAAAATACATATAAGAGTTGTCGAGGCATCTATGCTTGGTACACATATATGTTTCAATAACAAAAAAAAAACAAAAAAACTCTATGTGTAAATGAACATTGAAATATTTTATAAATTTTAAACAAAAAAACCAGATGGTAAAGCTCTCAAATTCTAAGTAAACATAATTTTACAAAAATAAAGAAATTTATCGCAACCCATGACAATTTTCAATTAATTTTACACTACACTATGAGTGGGTGGTATATTTCTGGGTGATATTTAATTAAAGGTAGTTTGTTCATTATGAGAATTAGTGATATGTGGTTAAATTATTATATTATTGTAAATTTAACCTGAAATTTGATCAGTTAAATTCAAAGGACATGTAGGTATGGAACGGAAATAATAATAGTCATATGTTATGATATCATTGTTGAATGTATGATGAAAAAGGGTAACTGAAACGTCAGAGAAAAAAATACACACAGTCGAGCATAGTAACCTCCTTTGCAACCTTTTTTGAAGTTCGTTATTTATGGCTGTCAAAATGTCTTTTTTTACTTATATGTGTGTATATGTTGTGTAAAATTCAAGCATCAATGTACTTTTAATGCATTTTATATTAAATAAATAGCTTTCTGCACTTCTCCGCCATATAAACTTTAACTATGCCAAATTTCAAGTTCACCCGTTTACGCAGTTCGTTTAAAAAGGAGTACAACGTTTTTGCTCCACGTATTAATTAATATGTAGATAAATAAATAGATATACCTTCTCCTTCTTTTCTGTAGTAATCATTTTTATAAATATCCCGAGCGAGTCCGAAATCTCCGATTTTAACGACTCGTCCGTTCGCTCGATGCGTGACCAAACAGTTTCGGCAGGCAAGGTCGCGGTGCACGAAGTGCATCTCCTCGAGATATCGACAACCCTTCGTCACGTCAACGCACATGTTAAGCAGATCCAACAAGGTCAAAGATTCAGGTGTGTACTGTAAAAAAAAAAAACACGAAATCATAAGCCATTTTTTAAAATAACTCTTCGGTATATTTATCAAATTCTATTGTTTTTTATTTATTTTTATTATCAAGAATCGATACGGTATCATTAAAAAAATTGACAAATTAAAAAAGCATTTTTTTAAATTTTGTTCAGTGTTTCAGTTTTATAGGATAACCTACGACTTCTTTTGCGTTGTAACAATATACTTTATTTTATATACACAGGAAAAGCAACTACCGCGCTGTTTGTACCACAAAAAAAAAACAAACTCTGCTCTTTACCACCAAGAATCGATACGATATTATCTAAAAAAATTGACAAATTAAAAATGGAAAGATTTTTTTTAATTTTGTTGAGTGTTTCAATTTTATAGGATAACCTACGACTTCGTTTGCGTTGTAACAATATATTTTATTTTATGTACACAGGAAAAGTAACTACTGCGCCGTTTGTACCACAAAAAAAAAAACTCTGCTTTTTACCACCAAGAATCGATACGATATTATCTAAAAAAATTGACGAATTAAAAATGGAAAGAGGTTTTATTTTTTCAGTGTTTCATTTTTATAGTATAACCTACGACTTCGTTTGCATTGTTACAATATATTTTATGTACACGGGAAAAGCAACTACCGCACCGTTTGTACTACCAAAAGAAAACAAACTTTTCTAAACGAGTAGTGTTTATAAAAATAGTAGTTTCTTAAAACTTTAGTTAGTTAAACAGGTAAAGTTTGTGACGTTGTAGGGGGTAATCTCAGGAACTACTGGTCCGATTTGGAAAATTCTTTTAGTGTTATATAGTTCATTTATCGAGGAAGGTTATAGGCTATATATTATCACGCTAAGACTTATAGGAGCGGTGCACCAAAGAAGAATGTTTCAAAATTGTATTTTTTCCTCTTGGGATCTTGCGCTGCGTGTTAGCGTTGGCCCAAAATACCTTTTCCACGTGAACGAAGTCGCCGCCAGAGGCTAGTATAAAATAAAGAGCTATCTTAATATTTTTTTTATATGAGAATGAAAAAGTGAAATTAAAAAAATTTAGCAATCAATACAGTAGTTTTTGAGTAATGCTCGTATGAAGGCAGACCTCTGTCATGTCATTTATATAGTTCTGTCATTATAATTTTAATGTATACGGCTTGTATTTATGACTTAATTAAAATTGTGCTACGAAATATATAGAACTTACTAGTGAAGCTCTTTTCTCTCTGAGATAACTCAACAAATCTCCTTCCTCCATAAGCTCCATTATTATGTAATTAGGATCATTGTCGAGGCATACACCGAGTAACCTTAGGATATGTTCATGTTTGAAGTTGGACATAAGAGCTGCTTCCTTTAAAAATTCAGTTTTTTCTTGCTCCTCAGCACCTTTTCGTAATGTCTAAAAAATGTTTGAAATAAAATAATTTGATTAGTTATTATATTTTTATACGTTAAAATATTAAGGCGGAAGCCGTTGATAAAGGCTGGTCAGTAAATTATTCTTTGAATGTTAATGAGATATTAATGGGATTAAAATAATGGTTTATTTAGTTACCTTTACAGCCACTTTAGTATCAACCGCGCTTCCATTAAGTTGTCTAGCCACACCTTCGAAAACCTCTCCGAAAGCACCAGATCCCAAGAATTTTGTTAGGGTTATTTGCTCTCTAAGAATGTGGGGTAAACTGGCCAGTTCCGCATCGGTGGGACAATGTACATCCTGTAAATATATACCCTTATGCTTGATATATTTTATTTTCTTATTTACAATTCATACTATGAAAGGAAATAAATTGGACCCAATGGAGAACTCGATTGCATCAATAATCATAAACCTGAAGGCCTATCCAATATCGAAGTTTTGAGGACTCATAAGTGTAAAAAACAATAGAATTATGCTAGTAGAAAGACAATTTATTATGATGACTTATTTACAAGTAGATACTTAGTACATGCAGAAGAAATAAGGTCTTGCATACGCAGGAAACAGCAATTTGTAAGATACTATGTAATTTGCTATAGAATTCTTTACGCCAAAGGGTGTACCCCGGGATTTATTCTGTTCCAGTGACTTCATAATTTACGTGTTCTCCTGATTATAGTTGGGTTTATTTGTGCGTAGAAAAAAATTGTATATTTAATTACTTGTACTGGGTTGTAAAGTTTGTTTATGGTATGTCTTATAGGCATCTTTCTCAAGGACTCAAGCTCCATGTCCGGACCTGGTCTGGTCGGACGCGTCTGATTGTGATGTTCAATGTCAGTCTTTTTAGTACGATGATTATATGCTGCAACAAAGAAACTATATTTAACATAATAATTAAAATCATCAATTTTCATTCTTGATAAACTTTTTTGTGTATATTAAAGTGTAAAATCAATTACTTTAATTTGCATCCTACTATAGCAGACCCGGAGAACGTTGACCTGCCTTGATAATAGAAAATCCTAAAATACAACCGCAGCAACAACTTCCGGATCCAATTATGAATCTTTCAATTATGAATTTAAAACTTTAAAATATTCCTGAATCCACCTGAACACTCACAAAAAATGTCATCAAAATATTTCCAGCCGTTTAGGAGGAGTTCAGTCACAGATTCACGTAATTATGTATAGGTATGAAGATTAGCATGATATATATATTTTTTAATTTTGACTATTATTTTATTCAAACATATTAGAAGGTAGAAAGTGCATCATCCCAAAAGTCGGAAATGATAATATATATATTTTTGAAACTAATAATAAGGAAACTGCCAATATAACAAAAACTGAATAATATATTCTATCTAATTTTTTCGAATGTTGAATTTTACTGATATTTGTTACTTTTAACGTCGTTTTTTTGTTTTTGATCGTCTACTGCAGCCTTACAGAAAAAAAACTGCAAAAAGTAAAACTTCATTTTAAAAAGCAATAGGGTCGTTGGCAGAGATGGGGGTGACGAATAACACGCAACTGACAGCCGTGCCTACGTCGTTCCCCTGCAGTATGCTTTCAAACAACTCTGCGTACCGTTTCTCGCAATAATTTTTCAACTTCCTTTTCCAGCTTGTTAATAACTGAGAATTAAATCAAGTAGCTTGTTGCTTCCGAACTTTTAACTCTGTGGGCGTAATACTACCACTCGATTGCCGCAGATTCATCGAATTTGTAACAACGGGGATACAGAAGTTTTCACTTTAAAAATTTGTTACTGACCGTAAACAACTGCTGCGGCTAGTGCTAAAGCTACAGCTAGCAATGCGGCGAGAGCAAGCGTGAGCGTGAGTACGGGCGGACGCACGGGTTTCAGTGCGGACGCGTCGAGATTCCGCGCCTCCGAGAGCGGTCCCCAACCGTGAGCGTTGCGAGCTTGCACGCGAACTACGTACCCACTGGGTACTTCACCAGCATCAATCAGCCAGTACGTCTCTACAGAGCATACATCTTCAGTACATACTTATCATGGACTTACCGACATTATTTTTTTAAATTTAAACATTATTAAGGGTGGTGAAATTGTGCTCAAATATTTGACTTATAAAGTGATTTACAAATAAATGCTTTGTTTCGTCATTGGTATGAAAAAGAAATCATTTCCAATTTTTTTAACATTAAGGCTACTGAAAAAATAGAGAAAATCATATGAGAAACAGAGGACAAAAATGTACTGAATTATTTTATTTTCACTTATTTATATATAGCTTATACTAGTCCAAGAATTATAAAGTTTCTTTGTAACGATCTCTCCGTTGAACATTTATTCCGTCAATATTGAATACTTAGATATACTTATTAAGGTAACCAACTAATTCTGAGATCTAGAACTCAAACAAATTTCTTATTGATTCCCTTACACTATACTATTAAATTTACTGCAGTATTGCATTTTCAAAGTTATGGAAGTAAATAAGAAAACGAAAGAATTTAGTTTGTATGAATTAACAACGAATTACGAAAACAATTCTAACGTGAATCCATTTAGAACACAAGTATAAAGTACTAGTGTGTGGCCTTACATTAATTTTAAAATCAGTTCTTTATAGTTAACCTGGATTATGGAATATTTACCTGTTCCATTATGCAGTAGTTCCAAACCTTCGCGTATAATGCGCATTTTCATTTTATCATCTATATCAGGTGGGAGATTCGGTGGTAATATTTCACTAAGATTTTTCGTGACGCTTGCGTGTTTGGTTCTGAAATTTAAATTTGTAAAAACATATCAAATGAATATTCTTTCTTGGTCTAAAGATAATAATGTGGTAAATTGTTCGGAAATTACATCGATCGCTTAGTTTCGTGCAATATACTTGAGCTACACGGCGAAAGAAAACATCGTTATAGGAAATACGTAGAAAGGCATTTTTAAAGCTTACCTGGCTAACATCAACAAGCTAAATATTTGCCTTTCTATGTTAAGTTTATCATTTTTAGTAATCCGTTGCTATATCGCCAAAAGGCGGGGTAAAAGCTATTTTTATCCGATATTTTTATTGGTCCATAAACGGCTTCCTCTGCGCTTTATGGTACCGATAACTTTTTAAAACTTCGAAGAATTACACGATAAAGCAGAAAAATCCTAATTATTATAACTTTCGTATGTAATTCAGGTACAGATAAAAAACTGAAGATTTTGAGATGTTTATAGAATAATATATGCTAGTGGTCGTCCAGTGGTCAAAATTCAACCATGATAAGGAGGAGTACAAGATAATTTCGTTACGTGTTAAATACATATATTATTTTTACTGTATTTCTTTTTGTTAATTTTTTCTTAATGATAAAAACTGTATTGTGTGTTGCACAAATAGTATAAATTTGTAGACGTAAGAAGCGTGAATGATTAATAGAGACTTATACGTTGATGGTATAGAAACGAAGTAGCTGCTTTAATTATTTTTTATTGGTCACATTACATCACGTTAACAGCTAGGTATTAAACGCGTTTAGTTACATCTGAGATTACATGTAGATAAAATAATGAGAATAAATACCTGTGGTTAGGACGAGATCCCCAGACACGATAGAAGTTAACTGGAGAACCGCGAGCGTCGGGTTCGGTCCACTGCGCGCGCACCATCCTCTCAGTCACCGTCTCGACGTGCAGCGGCCCCGGCGCACCCGGCACGTCCGCTGGGCGTCACATAACAATTATATCACGACGATCATACTACATACTAATGTCTCTCTGCGACTTCATCCGCGGCGAATAGTTGCTTTGGGCTAACGCTAACAGGCAGCGAAAACTCTCAAAAGTAAAAAAGGAAACATTTTTGAAACATTCTTCATTGGTGCTCCGCTCCTAATGGTCTTAGCGTGATGATATATAGCCTTCCTCGATAAATAAGCCATATAATAACACTGAAAGATTTTTTTTAAATCGGGTCAGTAGTTCCTGAGATTAACGCGCTTAACCAACAAACAAACTCTTCAGCTATATAATATTAGTATAGATGCACTCTTTTTCCAATTTTTAATGCCTTTATAATTTATTTTTCACATGTACTTAAGATATAATATCCAAATACATATTTCTATATATTTTAATTTAATTTTTCTATTTTTATAGAATTTTAATATATGTAATTGTACTTTGAATACTTTTTTAAACAAAGGCGTATGGCTCACCGCATGTTATTTGGATTCGGCCTTATAGGTAACATTACAGAAATAATTTAGAATTTTTTTCCAGCACAAAATACATATAAGAATTGTTGAAGTATGTATGCTTGGTACACATATGTTTCAACATCTCATATAAGTATGAATATGTAGCTTAACTTAGGTTAGCTCAGATAGGTCGCGAATTGCATGAATCAGGCAACAGCCCAAGCCGATGTGTGTCGCGCACTCTTGAGCTAGTTGTCAAAATAAAATTGGCTGATTGCCTTAAGCGCTCGCCTTAGTAGTCCGGTGAAGCTGTTAAGAACTTGCTAGGTCAATAGCGTAGTCAGATTGAAAAAAAAAATTTCAAGTTTTTAATATTAAGGAAAATAGTTATTTCCTACTTTTTAAATTGATATTGTTTGAGTTGTTTATTGACACTAATGCTCGTCAATAAACAACTAAACAAAAATAATTATAAAAATCCATTGACTAACAGACGACAGAATTGTACTAAACCGCTTTATATGCACCCTTTTTTTTTTTTCGAAATGTCTACGCTATTGACCCAGCAAGGTCTTAACAGCTTCACCGGACTACTAAGGCGAGCGCTTAAAGCACTCAGCCGATTTATATTCACCCATTTATTTGTAGATTTATATCGTAGAAGCATAATCTGAATCATACCTATGTTTAATCATTTATATTTTGCATTTCAGCAGACGCTTACCCAATGTTTCAAATGTGAAAAGATCATCATTCGGCCAAAGGTAAAAGGATCCATTAACAGCGTACTGTAGTTCAAGCCGGAAACGATATCGCGTCCGAGGTTTGAGATTTTTCGCAATCCATTCGTCGCGGCCCTCCCTGTCACTCTTTTTCCAAACAAGGTTGGAGGTTGTTACTTCAGTATATTGAACATTTATACTAAAACAGATAAAATTATCTATATTATAAAGTATGTTGTACTGTACATAAACTTCATCATATCATTCGTACAACTAAAACTACATACAACGTAGAAATTATTCCAGGTTGGATAACCTTTCTTGAAATTAAAACAATGATACACTTCTTATAGTGCTACAACAATTCCATTACGAATTCACATATCAGTACATATATCTATTATGTTATCAATTTACAAAAGATTTGCAACTATATCTTTGAACTGCCGAAATGTCTAAGGAAGTCAGATGAAGTCGTAAACAGACATCTTCCTTTTGTTATTTATTAATTGCCAAGATCAATAAACTCCCAGATTGCGGTGTTTTAACAACATTTTAATCTCGGTTATTAAACACACGTTTTAGTCGTAAACTAACTTTGTAACTTTGTTGTAAACTCTTAAGCCCACAAGAGTTGGCAGATAAGTTGGCGTTGGTAAGTTAGCGTTCTAAAAAGGTTACGTTATATTACTTAATTTTTCCATGATTAATGGAAGAATAATTTTTTATTTTAAACTGCAAAGACCCATGTACCACTTGAAAAGAAGGTCCTATAGCAAGCAACATACTCTTTTACAACAAATATGGTATAAGGTTAAAACATTTAATATTGGAGTTTTCAATAAAATCTCAAACAATTAGACACAATGTGGTTACCCCACACTGCATAAGTCTATACACACTTTTGTAAAGCTCCATAGAAACTCTATCAGTACGGATTACTCGTCTCTACTCTAAAGTTACCTACTTAAAATATGTTTATCTTGTTACTTACCCATTAAATAGAGAGTCGGTTGTTATAAGAAGTTGTAAAACGTTAATAAA
Source organism: Antheraea mylitta (assembly GCA_014332785.1). Taxonomy (NCBI): domain Eukaryota; kingdom Metazoa; phylum Arthropoda; class Insecta; order Lepidoptera; family Saturniidae; genus Antheraea; species Antheraea mylitta. The sequence goes on from JACEII010000011.1 coordinate 1,986,606, forward strand.
AAAAACTATCCAGGAACATCTAGAACTACTGATTTCGTTTTTGAAATTCTATCATTCTATCTAAACTACGTTCAAGCTTCATTATAAGTTATGTTTTGTATATTTGATAAAATAATGAACACGTATATATACCTTTGTAGATGGTAAGGAACGGGTGGTGGCCATTTGATATATATGGCGTCAGGAGTAACTCGCTTAAGTGTGAGCGGCTCAGGTATAGAAAATGTATGTAATCGGATTGGCGAGGAATCAGCGCTTTCGGCACTGTGAGCAGATCGTGTTCGCACCCATACAGTATATTGCGTGTCCGGCGAAAGACGATTTAACATAGCCTTTCCTCCTCCGGACTTGGTTATAGTATTGAATTCTATGTAAAACCATAAAGAATACATATTACTCCCTTATATACTCAATGACATAATTGATCGGTAATAGATCATAATTAATAAGGAATAAGTAACAGTGCATCAAGGCGAAAAAAGTTTGTTGCAATAGGATTATCTATTGCAATAAGTTATGTAACTTCCTATTCTATTAATTACAAATCATAATATAACGTTTCCATGAAAAATATCTAGTTTATTTATAATACTATTAGCTGACGAGCACACCTTTTGATTTATGTGTTTGTGAAACTGAATCTTCTGTTTGCCAATGAACTTCATACTGTAAACCTGGTTCCGGTGTCCATTCTATACAAGCCAACACTGGGCTCAAAACAACTCCTTTTACATCTTTCGGTGGCATTGGAGCTAGAAAATTAAATGTTCTATTATTTGGGTTGTCTATTGTGATATTTGTGGAAGTTTGTAAAATATACTAACGAGTTCAGAAACTAAATGTAATACTGGAAATTGTATCTATTTAAAGTCATAGTTATATATAGTATGACATTGAATTGTAATGACAAGTTTAAATACGATTGTTACCTTCTGCAGCCGTCTGAAATACTAACGGGAGCCCGTTTAGTGGTTTTATTTTATGTAATTTTGCATAATAATTAGTCGTTTCCATCAATACCGTGTAATTGGTAAAAGGTTTTAAATCATTTAAAACTACTTCAATATTGGTTGTGGATATAAAAGAACATGATTCTTTATCGCATATCGCTGTGTCATGTGGTTTTCTGATTTTATACCATATCGTGTATTCCGTCAATGTCGATTCATATTCTAAACGTTCACAATTATCGGGTTTATAAACAGAAGGTAGTTTTAAAGTTATACTGTTTGCAGTATTCGAAAGTATTTTCGGTTGTAAATGATGTAATTTGGGTAATAAACACTCTTTTGGTGGATATTTTTGATTACTAGGATCTAACGAGACAATTTTATAACCATTAGAAATCTTTACATGCTCTATTTTAGATTTTAGATTTTTGTTGGTATAATATATATCTTCTTCTGTAGAATTGAACCAGTAGATGTATTTACTGTCTACAGTGATAGACGTAGGTATGAAGCCATGTTTTTTTAAATCTGTAGCATCAACTACCACTCTACATTTACATCCCATCATGTCTGCCGCAATTATTTTATTTATCCAAGGATCTATCCAATATAGTTCATAATCATCTTTAGTCATATCAATCACGAAGCTTCTTGCAATTTGAGGGTTTTCTGGGCAATTGCAGTTATTCTTTAAGTCAATTTCTTCTACGCTATCTTTGAAAAAGTTTGTAATATTTGAACCGTTTAGATGTGATGTCATGAGTGTTCCTAATCCCAGATAATTAGCTTTACTTTCTTCATACCAAAAAAGCGACCTAAAAATAAAGTAAAAATAAAGATATTTGGTTTTATAAGTATGAATTATATTTAAAATTGATATATGTATATATTTACCTTTTTAAGGGTGCAATTTGCATACTGTACATCGGTCGTTTTCTACTAAATACTTTAGATATGCGAGGACGTGTGTTGATCGAAGTAAGATCGGCTCTATAAGTGACATAAGTCTCAACGGAGTCACCATCCATTTGAGTCCAATATACTGAACGGCTCACCCAATCCATACATATACTTGTTGCTGAGCCGTTTATCGATGTTAACTAAGGAATATATTTGGAAGAAAATAAGTAATTTAGATTTATCATTATCTCAGCAGTACAAGTATTTTTATTTTCCAATCGAAAATGAGTGCTAATTGTTTCATTTGACATTTTAGCATATGCTGAGTTGTACACCTTTCATAATGCTGCGATGTCCAGATTTTATTCAGTGGAAAGGAGAAGACAAAAAGCAGTTAAACAACTCTTCAGAATACTCCTCATGATACAGATGATAAAATGGTTCTTTCTATTGTCTAATATCTTGAAACTGAAAATCTTGAACTGTTTTGGTTACGAAGAGACGTTCCTCACTGAGCATATTTTATCGTCTGTGTCATGACCACTGTTCTGAAGAGTTGTTTAACATCACCCCATCCTCTTTTAATCACAGAATTATGCGGGCGTGTACGTGTCTCCAGAGATTCACAATAGCAACCATCTCGGACGAAAATGAAGAAGTTCGAAAATTCGTATCATTGTCGTACTGTGAACGTGTGGAGGCGTCTCGCATCTCTTTCTCTTACAGTATTGGGTTCTTCAAATAAAACGTGAAAAGGTACTTCTGCAGGTCGGTCTGATGGCGACCACTACTGTTGGTATCTAACACCGACAGTCGCCGACAATTTTGGACTATACCGTACTTTTCATCAGGTATTATGCAATCATTTTGCCGAACTAGTATAAAAAAACATAATACTAGGCTTAACTATGTTCCCAAAGTAGGTAGTGCATGTATCATAGAAGCCTAAAGTGTGATTAAAAATTGATTTAATTGATGGTGGCACATAGTAACTAGATGAAATAACAAATTTAGGAAAAAAAACAAAATCTTGTTACGATAACTAAATAAATATTAGAGCGTAAAAAGTGTGTGAATACATGAGTAAGATGGATGGGTGTGTAAACGTGAGAATGTATTAATATACATTGGTTACATATACCAACCTTGTAATGTCCACTGCCATTAATTCTAGAGGAGAAAACTTCCTCCATATTATTGACCCAATACACAAAATTTTCCTCTATGGAAACAGCAAAATCGATTGGAGTGCCTGTACTCTTAGGAATAATTTCACTCTCTCCAGAATCCAAGTCAATAATTTTTATGAAGTCACGCAATGATATTATCACTTTCGGTATCGGGTTTACGTTTTCAGATGAAGACGAGACAACTTCGGAGTATTGACCAAAACCAGCATCAGTGAATGCTCGAACCTATTAATTTGAAAAGGAAATATTACATATGTTTGCAAATTTTGATGTTTTATTTTTCCTCTTGTTTGTGCTGTACATTTAATGACTTAAGCTTTAATATGCTCATAAGTATTTTATACTCATAAGTAGAATTATATAGCAGACTAAGATAATAGACATCAAATTAATCTTTCTATTAAATCTCAAATTATATCTCTGGTATATATCAATATCAAAGCTTCAAGATAGAACACCATTACCATACCGGACTACAAAGGCGAGCGCTTAAAGTACTCATCCGTTTTTTAGCAATAAGCTCAAGGTCGCATGGCTCGCTTCGGCTCGAATCTAACTAAGCTAAGTGCTAAGTATAAAAATTTTGTGGGACACACATATGTATATACAAGTATGTGTGTCCCACCAACTTGAACATAGATTGGTGTAGCTAGCCAGGCTTGTTTAGAAAATCCCTGTCAACATGCTGTGGTTTCAACATGATGTTTTCCTTCATCAAAAGCTCCATCGTAAAAATTTCGAACCTACGTTGACCAACGCGATGTCCGAACACGCTATCAACTGAACCATCATGGCTACGGTAGATATTAGTCAACTTTGATGTGGAACATCTATAGGCGTGGGTAAACCTGATCATCGACGTGGCGACGAAAACACGAACTTTGCACTATTAATGAAATCTTTAAAAACATTTGCAACCCTATCTGTACATAAGATTCAAATTGTATTGTAGGCCACTCGTTCTACTAGAGTTAGGCGGCACGCGCCCACGACCTGGCGCCCTTTGATAAATTTCGCCAAAAACCACGCCTGCGTCTAGTTGAATTTTTGTATTTAGTAAAATAAATAAACAGTTATTATTTTATGGAACAAATTTGTAATGCTTTATCTTTTTATTATGCCATTGCTGATTCCTGTCGTAATCTGTTCTTTTATGTATATAAGTTATACAAAACATTTTCGATGTTTCACATCTGCCAGGCGTCCCGTCACGGCTCTTTTTTTTATTCATACTCTAAAATTATCGTGAACAATATATAGTACTTAGCATTACCTGGAAAAAGTAAGTGTAAGCGGGTAGTAAATTCTTGAGTATGAGTTGTGTACGTGTTGGCTCGAGTTTTTTATCATAACATTCCGAAGGCTTCACTCGTGTTCGTCCGGAACTAGACGCCCAGCATTGCACCTCATAACCGCGCACGACGCCATTCGCACGAGCCGGGCTGTTCCATCGGAATATCGCTGCTGGCGGACCTCCGCTGCGGTAATATTATCAAAATACGTACTGATAAGCCGTAACACTTCATTATAACATTGTACAAATAAAAATGTTTATAATTTAAAATTTATATATGAGTACGCCAAGATAAAACAGTTCAATTCCTTTTTCTGCTCTGTTTATCAAGCGTTTTTGTTTCATTTGTTGAAGTGAAACTTCTAATGCGGCTTCCAACAAGGTTGCGTTAAACGTTCAACGCTCCTGGGGAGGGGGAATAGAAAGAGGCAGAGCGAGAGTGAATGCGTGGCACTTGAACGCATGCGCGTAGTATACCTGTTTATATATATATTTATTTATATCAATTTCTACCTCTTCATATTCTCATTTCCACATTACGAAGTTTCGCTTCCGCCCGGGGGACTCCACCAACTTCCTTATTTCTTTTTTTTTTGCAACCAAGATACTACATCATTATTACTGTCATTGTCAAATAGGTAATAATGTTACAAGCGTCTTGTAATTATTTCAAATGTTCTAACAAGATGATGACCCCCCTTATTGGAACTTTCCAAATAGTTTTTGTTGCATTTCATAATTCATGGTATTCATTTCAATCACTTTTGTCTTTCTTGTGCACAATAATCGCATATCACGTAAAAATGCCACCATTATTACAAAATAGAGTATAAAGTGAAATAACACAAGATTATGGATAAAATATAAAAGCCACTACATAACAGCTAAGCTAAAACCTAAAAACACTGTTCATTTGTTAAATAGTAATAGTATCAAGATTTAATGTTATAAAGCTGAAGAGTTTGTTTGCTCGAGCGTCCTTATGCTTCAAGTACTACTGGTCCGATTTTAAAAATCCTTTCAGTATTAGATAGCTCATTTATCGAGAAAGGTGACATATCATCACGCTAAAACTAATAGGAGAGAAGCACCAACGAAGAATGTTTGAATCGCTCTTTTTCCTTTTGAGAGCTTTCACTGCGTGTTAACGTTAGCCCAAAGAACTATTCCACGCGGACAAAACGGTAGTCCGGTGAAGCTGTTAAGTCCTTGCTGGGTCAATAGCGTAGTCGTTTCGAGAAAAAAAAGGCGGACAAAGTCCCGAGTTAGTTATCAATAAAAAAAATGGAAATAGTTCTTTTTTCATACCATCAACGAATAGAAGTCTTTAATACCACTCTGCGTCACACAAAAAGGTTGCCGATTGAAATTTCAAAGCCCGTACATTTCACTTCGGTATATTCTTACCTAACTGTAGGTTGTAAATACAGACGCGGAGAAGGCGGTGCGGCCGGAGGAGCCTGTGGTGAACGTAATGTAACCTGCGCCGGAATCGCACCACCCCACGGCGTATGCGCGCGAACCGTCACCTCCACGGCACTGTAGGGGGCCACGAGACGCGATACTACTTCTAATCGCGACGTTTCTACAGTTTTCTACAATTAATGATAAAAACACAAAATCAGTATATTATTCCAGTGACAAGTTGTTTAGTTGTAGTCCGGTGATGCTGTTAAGACCTTGCTAGGTCAATAGCGCAGTCAGTTCGGAAAAAAAAACAGTTGTTTAGATGCATTGAACAGTGAGCAAAAAAAGTAAATTGAATTCAATCGTTATCAACTTAATGTTTTTTACATTTCTTTCGTATGTTCATAAGCGCACACGTATTTTATTTAATAACCTTATATTGCATCTTAATTATATGACATTGTTTTTTTTACTGTCGGTATCTATTTTACACTTATAGGCCTTTCCAGCATCACATGAACGATTTACCACCCGATTAGGCTTCCTACGGCAGCGGCTTAAGCATAGGTTCGATCCCTCGGTAGGGAACCCTTGAGTGCGTTGCTTGCGCGATACGTTGACACACAAATATACATCACCGCTACAACACTACACGATCACCCCCACACACGTGCACGCCTACACGCTTACACATGAAAGTGGAAGAGTTTACTTTTTTTTCCCTTATCGAACTGAAAAACTCTCAATTTTCCGATAATAAATATATGCAGGAGTTGTTGAGGCGAGTATGCTTGGTACACATATACGTTTCAACAACTCATACATATACGAATAGTTAGCTAAGATAGGTCGCGATTTAGCATGCAACAGGCAACAGCCAAGCCGAGGTGTGCCGTGCACCCTTGAGCTGGTTGCCAAAATAAAATCGGCTGAGTGCCTTAAGAGCTCGCCTTAGTAGTCCGGTGAAGTTGTTAAGACCTTGCTGGGTCAATAGCGTAGTCATTTCGAAAAAAAAAAAATGAACGATTTACTTCGATATAAGTTAAGTCACTCGATTTTTTTAGTTGTTCTAGGTTAATACAATAATTTCTATCAAATTTAGTATAAAATAAGAGTATTTGTCAAAAAAAGAAATTTATACTAAAAAATAATATTTACTGTATGAATGTACTAAGTATAAAAGTTTTTATGTTGAAGTCCAAATATGAGTTACACTTTAGTTTTGGTGGTTTTTCAATGTACACAAAATATTATTACAATAATTCCCATTGTTATGGTTAAATCAAAAATAGTTAAATAACCTAACTCTTAAAAAATTTTCATTGCATAATAATATTGTAAATAACAATAACGTATTACCACAAGGAATGCATATTAAGGTCGCAACAAACCTCAATCTTGTGCTGCCCGAGAAAGTTTAAGCTGATGTCATAATAAACGCGACTGTTGTTCACATTGACACGTTGTACTGGAGCCCAGGTAACATCGAATCGATCCCACTCACCACTTAACACTATCGACGAGGAGTTTACAGTCTCCGGTATGGCGATTAAAGATTCTGAAATTTACATAGATAATATTGACATTTAAATGGGAATTTCATAATTGTAAAATCATTTTGTATGGCAATTCTTATACCAGTATGTTGAAAACGTTCAAAATTTACAAAAACTAAAACACATGCTTATAGTTTAAGTAATTAACATCCTAAAGATGTTAATTAATGAAACAGCCACAGGTGGTAACATGCTAAGTTCAAAGGTATTTTCTCATAAATGCATCTGCTGAAACATACCTATGGGTACATTTTTTTATATCATAAGAGGTAAACGAACAGGCGGGTCACCTGATGTTAAGTGATTACCGCCGTCTATAGACACTAGCAACACCAGGGGAGTCGCAAGTGCGTTGCCAGTCTGTGTTTAGAAGGAATGGGGGTAAAATGGAAATGGTGAGGGGATATGAAAAGAGGTGGGGAGGTGGGCTTCCGGCGCTCTCACTGACCGAACGAAACACAGCAGTGCAAACACTGTTACTTCACGTCGGCTTTCTGTGAGACAGTGGTACTACCCCGGGCAAGCAAACCCATTCATACTGAAACCAGTAATGGCTTCAGCATGACTACTCCACCTAAAACTACAACCTAAACTAACTTATACCTAATAGAAATTACAATTTACGGTTTTAAATTTAGTTATAACTTACCACTATTTGCATGTAACATGGGGTCTCTGACAGCTATGACGTGTACTCTAGGCACAAGCTCCGCTGTGTATCTCCCTGTTAAGTCAGACACCACTGCACGAGACGCGTCCTGTACCCACACGAGCCGATCGCTGAAGTAGCATAGAGGACCGAGTGTAGCTGTGCCAACTAGACGAGTAATTAAGGATCCAGAAACCTGCAAAAAATTGTACATTCTCTATCATCGGTTGCGTTTTTAATTTCAAGAGAAATGGTCTGAAGTCTGACATATTTAGAAATAACTTTGATTTGCTCTTATATATTCATTTGACAGTAAACCAAGAAAAAATTCATAGATAATCAATCCGACTCTAAACAAAGGCACCAGAACTGGCTTGGCCACAGGTAGGCACCCACCTAGTTTGGAATTGTTATAATCCTACCAATATTTTAAGTACCAAAGATTTTCTATTCAATATTGAAGAGTTTCTTGATGTATCGTCGAAAGCCAATGTCCAATGCTAATTAAATTGAAATGGAGTCTATTTGAACATATTCTCAATAACAATTAATTTTCCAAATCGATTTATGGTCCTGTTTTTTGAAGGCAGAAAAAAAGTAAGATATGTAAGTGAGAAATAAAAATATTACCTCAGTTACACCGTGTGATATTTTATCTGCCGTGAGGGCTCTATGTAATTCAGATCCATCGTAGCTCCTGACCAACCAATATAACCACTTCTTATCGAGATCAACTGTGAGCCCCATAACTAAAATTATAAATTAATTATATAAAATTGTTCCTATTGTTATCGTTACTTTAAATTTATGCTTTCTTTCATTTTTACCTTGTTTTCCACTAAATAATTGTGCTGGATAGTACACTGTTTTATTCTCGCCATTTAACCTCGCTGCTTCTACTGCATGTCCGGTATTCCAATAAATGTAGGCCCCTAATGAATCTATTGTTAACTCCTTAGCTACAGTTACTATTGGCACGGGTTCTCTGTTCGAGCCATCAAAATTACCTCTAGTTATCTGTAAACGATATAGTTTTTTTTATTATTGCCGTAATTAAAAAACAAAAACAGTCCGCATCATTAACACGTTACTGTCCATCACTAGCTTTAGGCGTGTTTATATTAAATTAAACTCTTACCAGTTGTTGTTTTGGGTTTGACCAGTAAATTTTCTTTCCCACCCAATCGACGGCTAAGCTTCCAACATTTTCCATATTCGGCATCAATCCTTTTTCATGAGAAGTAGTGTTATACCACAACACATTCGAAGTATTTGTCACTAAGTACAACTTATCACGATACCATGATATATCGGTGATATGAAAGTTTTTTAGATGAGCCCTGTGTTATAAAGGCGATAAAATAAAACATGTTAAAATGTGTGTAATGGTCATTAATGCCAAAAAAATATAGAACCCAAACAATAGCAACAAATGATATATTACCTATGTATCAAAGTTTGTAAATTTTCTCCTGTCAAATCTGTTTGCAATAGTCCATCGGGACCTGACCACAGTAGAGTACTATGCAACGTTGCCGGGGAGGAAGATAAAGTTCTGCCAATAAATTCTGAAGACCAAGGACCTAAAATAGCCAATGTTTTCGTTATTTCGGTACCGTTTATGGTAAAATAAAATACCATATTATCATCAATTAGCAACTGATATCAACATGCAATTTTGTCTGCGTTATTTATTACCTTAAAAACATATTTTAAGTAGTGAGGAAAAAACATAAATACCACACCGTTAGCCCTACTTCTTTACAAAAAAAAAACACATTTCTCCCGTCTGTTAGTGGTATCCGCCGCAAACTATAAACCCGTACCTAAGGCTGCGCGTTATAAAAAACATTCGCGACACATTTTTACCCACCCTCCTGATTCAATCACGTCAGCGAACGATCAGTACCAGCCTGTCCCTCGAAACAGAGCGTGTTCACGCCCACGCCCGCGTAACCACAGATCACGCCGCCGTGGTCTGGGAGTTAATTTCGCTCACGCACACCCGATTAGGCCTCCCACGGTAGCGGCTCAAGCCTAGATTCGATCCATCGGTAGGGAGCCCTTGAGTGGGTTGCTTGCACGATACGGTGACACACAAATATACATCCCCGCTACAACACTACACGATCACCCCCACACACGTGCACGCCTACACGCTTACACATGAAAGTGGAAGGGTTTACTTTTTTTTCTCTTATCGAACTGAAAAACTCTCAATTTTCCGATAATAAATATATGGAGGAGTTGTTAAGGCGTGTATGCTTGGTACACATATACGTTTCAACAACTCATACATATATGAATAGTTAGCTAGGTTAGCTAAGATAGGTCGCGATTTTGCATACAACAGGCAACAGCCAAACCGAGGTGTGCCGTGCACCCTTGAGCTGGTTGACAAAATAAAATCGGCTGAGTGCCTTAAGCGCTCGCCTTAATAGTCCGGTGAAGCTGTTAAGACCCTGCTGGGCAATAGCGTAGTCATTTCGAAAAAAAAAACACATTTCTGATCAAATAGAGATTATAAAAAAGTAGCTTTTTAAAATTTGAATGAGTCTATATTAAATGAAACTATTGCGATTATTCTATTTTATTTAGATAAGAACCAAGTAATTAAGGAGTTAAACTATAAGAAAAGTCGACCGTAATATATGTATTAGTATTGTGTAATGCGTGCAGAAAAGCAAATCTCATCCATTTTTTTTATATAAGACAATAATATACGTATGAAAAAGATATTAGATCTTGTCACAAAGTCCGTACCTGAACCAGATTCAGTAATAGCTGCGACTCTAATTACATACTCAGCATCCTGTTTCAGATTGTGGACTACGTACAAAGAATCACTTACGTTCTTTCTGAAAAAAAAGCCGTTATTCTGGTAACCCATAATTTTATATAATATTTTTGTAACAAAAAAGTATTTATAACTAACATGTCGATTACGTCTCCGTTATTTGCATGTGTTAGTTGCAGATGGAACGTCCATTGTTGCCACGCACCGCTTCCTTGATGACCTAGTAAGTGAGGGGGCGACCACGAAACCTTCGCTCTGTTAATCCCCATTACACTTTGGACCCCGAGTGGCGGGTTGACTGGTACAGGGATAGGTTGACAACTTCTTAATGCTACCAAGACTTGCGTAGTTTTTATGATATTCGTGTTGTAAGATAATGGATATTCATTATGGAAATAGCTATCAGTACTGGCATAGTATTCCTCAGTGAACATCTCATTGCCATTTGTCCAGTAAAACAACCCGTTTACGTACGCTATCGAACGTGTCGACTGGAACATGGGTGTTTGAGTGTTAGTTCTAAAATCTGTTACTTCACGCCTGAAACAATACAAAACAATACAAAAAATGGATGAGATTTGCTTTTCTGCACGCATTACACAATACTAATACATATATTACGGTAAGAGACGACATAAAAGATTTTAATAGTTAGATTTTTTTTTTGTTTGTAAACTTTCGATTTGAGTCGGTACTCTTAAGCACTCTACAGGTTGATTATTATATCAAGAAGTAAATTATAGTAAAATGTATTGCAATAGTGCCTGATGGTTAAAATTAAGAAGTTTACCCTACAAATTTGATTGCAATATTTTTCATAAATGTATCCTACTTAAAAAGAGTTTGTACTTCAATCACTTGTATTTTTTTAAAATGTTCGTTACCTCAAAACTTCGTCATTTATTAACCGATTTGGAAAATTCTTTTTTTTATTATAAAGCGGATGTCTTCAAGATTTTATTTCATCAGCATTCGACTTTGAATTTCGAAGATTTACCAGAGAAATCCACAAAATATCAGAGCAAATGTATAGTTATTGAGATATTAATACGTTTAGGACAATGCAAGACAAAAATATATAGTTATCTAACTATGGTCAAAAACTTGGTGTATTATGTTAGAGTAGATTTTTGAAGACGGTTTTATTTTTTGTTAAAATCTCCTTGTTTATACATCATATATAGTTACATCTCATATACTTTTATAATGGGTAAGATTAACTAGACGAATCACATCACAAATATAAATTTAAATATAAGCGAAGAAACAGAAACACTTACCCGTCTAAGGAAACAGCCAGTACAGTATTACGTTTAAGATGAGCAATTAGAATTCTAAAGTCAGCATGATCCACAGTAAATCCTCCAAGGTGTGCATCACGAACGATTACTTCTGGGGGTGCATCGTGGCGAACTCCATTTGAAATATTCGCTAAATCTAATCTGTACAATCCACCTCGTTCCAAACCACGTAAAGCCCAAAATAAATATCTGCAAGTATTATTTCAATAATTTCACAATTTAACGAAATTTAAATTAGGATTACTTAAATAAAACGAAATAAATGGTAGTTATTATTTTGAGGTGATATTTATTGTAAACTAGTAACTCACCCCAGCTACACACGGGTGCAAGGTAGATAAGACCATTATTATTAAGACAAAAATGATTACTGTGGATTATGCTTTAGAGATAAATATAAACCCTCGTGGACTTTTTTACAACTTATATTTGTTACGACATATCATTACAAAACGTTGAATTTTTTAGCTTTTCTGAACTTATGTGTGTTTATGTGTGTATTACACATATAAACCGTTCTCTTGAATCATTATATGTATTGCTGTATTAAAAGCCGTTGAATAGTTTAAAAGACCCAAGGGAATGGACAGCAGTTGCGACTTCATTTTGTACTATGTAAAGATAATTTCGTGTTACTTTGACCGGTAACTAATTTCTAATATAAATTTAAAGGATGCCTTGAAACGCATGTGATCACTACAAGTTTTACCTGCGATATATACATTTTTTCTTTATAAACACGGCACAAATACATATGTAGGCTCTATTTTATGACTATTCTAATAAATTGCTTGTCGGTATACAGGTTTTAATAACATCAAGAATGATTAATTTAAAATAATACACAATCTCACAATATTAACGTTAACAATAAAAAAAAACTCACCCGTTATAAGCATCCACTTCGAAATGTATTGGACGCGAATTGAATCCGGACAAAGCGACAATCTGATTCTTTCCATCAAAGTCACATCGTATTATCTCCCAGTTTGAAAATAAAGTTAAATTCGATGAACTTTCCTTTGTGTAATAAACTTCACCGAGAACATAGAGATGTCTGTTTAACCAATCTACAGACAAGTCTAACGGCTTGTAAAAACTATTATCTGGCGTGAGTATTGGTTCTGAGACACTCTTTTTGGATAAAGAGCTACGATAGACGTACCCGTTAGAGACAGAGGTGAAAAGAGAGTTGCTCGATATATCCAAGCCGACTCCTGTAAACATTTTGTAAAAGTGTCATTATAAAAATCTTGCTTACATCTATTTATTAAATGGACTACATTGGCTTAAATAAAATGTCATTGGAACAGTCATAATCTTAATAATAAAAAATAAAGAAATCTAAAGAATATATAATATATTTTCATATTTAACTAGGATTTTTTCGTTACTTCATACGCAATGATTGTAGATAGCGATAAAAAATAATTCCTAAAAAGTGAAACACTCCATGTTAATTGATGGAAAAAGTATCGTCATTTAGGCACGGTTAAACGATGTGAATATCAGTCAAAGTCAAAAAAGCCAACTTAGTAAATACGGGCATCCTAATAGCTAAAACTCTGTGTCAAATGAATGGGAAAAGTATCGTCATTTAGGGACGGTTAAACAATGTGAATATCAGTAAAAAAAAGCCAACTTGGTAAATAACGGTCATCCTAATTGTTTAATACTCAAATCAAATCAAATCACTCAATACTGAGGGATATAGCATTTTATAACAGAAAATATTTTCAGAATTCAGAATAATTTTCGGATATACTCTATTTATTGTATGAAGTAGTGATCAGGCATTCAGTCTCACGATATTACAAAATCATTAATATGGTAACAGGTCAAAGATTTATTATAATAGGTCTTTACTCATAAGGACTGAGTTGACGCTACGGTTAACATTCGTTGAAATGGTTTTGCAGGCGTAAATTCAATAAAATCTATTTAGTTTTAAATCTGGGAATTATAAATGCAAATACTACATACCGGTGATTACATGTTCAGTGCTGTATATTTCTACAGGATCAGAAAACATGTCGTTAACTGGCGCAGCTAGAATATTGTGTTCTCCGCCCAAAATTAAAACTGGTTGTTGACTCGGAACAGCTATAAAAAGCGATATTATTATTGGTTTAAGTGCAGTATTACGTTATGAAATGGCAATAGATAAAAAGACACCCTAGTTTATAGGTGTTCCCTTTAAAAACAATTATCATTCTCTATATCCTTCCTGTTTCTAATATTAAATGTTTTAGTTTGTTTAATTTATTAATGATTATATGTCTAATAGGTATTAAATGTGTTAAATAGACTATGCAACGTTTGAAATACACATAAACCATACTATTAATTTCGTAATCTTAGAGGTTTCGTTTTGTTACAAACTAGTTTTCTGTCCACTTAACCTGTAATTCAATACAAGCTTTATATGCACTTATATTCGTATATACCTATATGGCATATATTATGTTCTACATATGATTTTTATTAGTAGAGAGTACTTTTTTATACATTATAGGAGGCAAACGAACAGGCGGGTCTCCTGATGTTAAGTGATCCGACGTCCATAGACACTAGCAACACCAGGGGAGTCGCACGTCTTGCTAGCCTGTGTTTGGGAGGAATGGAGAAAGGGGAAGGTGGATAGGAGAGGGGAGAGGAAGGGAGGTGGACCTCCGGTGCTCTCGCCGACCGAACGAAACGCAACAATGTAAGCACTGTTACTTCACGTCGGTTTTCTGTGAGAGGGTGGTACTACCCTGGGCGAGCCGACCCATTCATGCTGAAACGATTAATAGCTTCAGCGTGGCTCTACCACCTACAAAATGAGAGACTGACTTTTTAAGAATAGATGATAAAATATAAATAGTTAGAACTTAGGTTTTCTTACATATTGGCAGAGAAGGTGTTGAAACTCTGACATATGCTCTAGGACCCTCTCCCACAGCGTTCCTCATAGACACTGAGACTTCATACTCACGAGCTGGAGCCAAGTTTTGAAACATGTAGAACAATGTGTTATTTGACGCTGGCATGTCCTGCAGAATGTTTTATTTACTTGAAAAACAAATTTAAAAAAGACGACACATTCATTGTAAATTCGTGAGTGTATCTAAAAACGTCTTAATTTGGTTACATTTCAGAAGGTATTTATATTTATATATTTCATACCTCAAGAGCGTCATTAGTGTTAGGCTCTGTATCAGTAAGTCTCAGAACATAAGAAATTAAAGGGCCGTTAGGAAATGGACCAGGCTCCCAGGATATTGCAACTCTGCTTGGATCGGGTGCAGCCGCTCGTAAAGCTTTCGGGGCTGAGCTAGGTTTGCCACTTTCCAACGTTGAGATTACAACCGATGGTGCTGAATACACCGGTTCTCCTGTACCACCATGACCGGATAGAAATATAGCTACTCGAAACTGAAATAAAAATTATACGTATAGCTGTATGGCTTGTTAGTTATATTTTAGACTAGCTTTACTCGCGACTTCGTCCGCGTGGAACCTTTTGTAACAAAATGTCTAATATAGTCGTCTGAATATTGAATTATGAAACTGCTTACATTGACTACTCGCATGTTCGTTACTCTATGCATCTGAATGTATTAAATCCTAAACGGATCGCTTACTTTTGTCTCGTAATTAACTGGTGTCGTTATTAAAATTAAAATAACTTTTTATAGACTGAATCGATTTTAATAAAACAAGGACTACATGTTACTCGAAGATATGCTTTATGATTTTCTTGATTGTTTTATCATAAGCGCAGTATTTTAGCAGTAATGCGTGTCCAAACTAACATCCAGACAGACAGACATTTGTAAAAATGTATTTTATTACTTATTCCTAGACACTTGCACCAAATTTTTTTTACAAAACTCTAAAAAGTACGGACGCTTTATATTTACATTTTATTATATGTAGAGATAGCTAAATAGTTGCAAGATTATTTATTAACTTCTTTCGTAAAAAAATATTATAGTATAATTACAGCAGAGACAGAATGAAATTTTTTTATACTATTGCCGGCAAACGAACATGCGGGTCACCTGATGCATCACAAATGCGTTGCCGGCCTTTAAGAAAGAATTAGTCTCGTTTCTTAAAAAATGGCAGATTGTAATGATCCGGAAACGCTGTCGCTGTGAGTTCATTCCAGAGAACTGAGGTACGCGGGAAAATGAACGTGAAAACCGCACAGTGGAGAACTTCTAACCATCAAAATGACACTGATGGAATTTCAGTCCGTAACGAATCGTTCTGTAACGGAACTCAGCAGCAGGTATTAGTCGGAACAGTTCTTCAGAGCATTCTCCGTGGTAGATCTTGTAGAGAACGCAAAGCCACGCAACGTCCCTATAAAGCGCCAAAGCGTCTGACCTTTTAAAATTTGGCATGATTGTACATAACTAGCCTCTGCCCGCGACTTCGTTTGCGTGGAATAGTTATTTTGGGCTAACGCTAACACGCAGTGGAAGCTCTCAAGAGGAAAAAAACGATTTTGAAACATTCTTCATTGGTGCTCCGCTCCTATTAGTCTTAGCGTGATGATATATAGTCTATAACATTTCTCGATAAATGGGCTATATAACACTGAAAGAATTTTTCAAATCGGACCAGTAGTTCCTGAGATTACCCCTTACAATGTCACAAACTCACAAACTTGGGGTGTAAGGGGTGTTGAGTAACACCTTAAGACTTGAGACACCCAAGCCAACCTCACCTGCACGTGGTGCACCCTGCTGATCAACGAACGAGGCAATGGCGATAGCGGGGTGGTAAGGTTTTACAGCCCGACTGGGTCGCAACCACCATGCATATAGCGAAAAAGCCCGTCATAGTGATTCGCTTCTGCGCGTCGCGTTTCGGGATCAGCCTGTGCATATCCAGTACCGGGGGACTTTCGTCATTATGGCCGGCATGACAGCGGCGACCGACGAAGGATAATCTGTCTCTCGGTGGTTGCCGATGTTTTTGGATTGTACTATGCTTAACATCAGGCATAGTGCAGTCATTATGTCGTGCTTCGATAAAAAAAAAGAACTTTACCTCTTTATAATACTAGTATAGATTATTTTAGTATTATTAAATGATATTGCATATACTCACTCTGTATTTCGTGTATGGTCTAAGGTTTTCAATATGTATTATTGTTCTGTCTGAGTGACTAGTATTCGAGTAATATTGCCAACTTCCTAATATTTCTTCATATCGCCATTGTACTAAGTATGTTATATTGTTTAGATTTGGTGCTTCCCATACGAGTGATAAGGATGAAGCTGTGAGGCTATCAGCAACCAGAGCTGGTGCTGGAGGCGTCCCAATAAGCTCTAAAAACAATAAACATTGGGTAATATTATGTCAAATAGGCCAGTATATGTCTTTGGGTACGTTTAAAAAAGGATACTAAGGGCTAAGAAAAAAATGGTATAATTTTTTTAATGCCAATTCTATATAATCTTGAATTACTATCTACACCTATCTATAAACTAATAAACAACTAAAACTGATGATTGATTCATTTTTTGGTTCCATTTTGTATTTTCAATTTTGTACTAGGTACTTCAGTTTTGTATTTTCATTTTTGTACTACTTCAATTTTGTATACTGTATGTAGTCTTAAAAAACTTCAATTTTCAGAAATGTTTTTTTTTTCAAATATTAATTTTGGGATTTTCGTAAAATAATATAGTCATGTTAAGTAAAGCTAAGCATTCATGTAATTTTGAGCAGCGGAAATTTAGTTACATGATAAAGATCGTGATTCACGAATGTACTCAGCCATTATTGGTATTGTTTACTAATTAATATCGAACCAAATAATCTTTAAAAATGGCAATATCATGGGAAATAGAGACCTCAAGTGACTTCTCCCATGGTGATTACCTTAATAAAAACTTTTAGCAGTGGAAATCATACGTAAATGGGGGATTGTGACATGTCTTAACTGATTTGATTTTGAAACTTTTATAAAAAATTCAATAATGTTTTGTTTTTACATTCTTACATTATTAATTGAGAATTTGACTACAAAATAATAGAAAATTACTTAAATGCGATTGCTTAGCTTTACCTAATAGGATCTTTTGAGATCAGCACGATGTGTAAAAGATTTGTGTCAACAATGTAACATTAATTGTCAATTTAAACAATCTTTAGTAATTCAAAAATCTACATATTTGCGATAAAAAAAATATTTTTTTAAAGTCCAGGCAGGACTCTTTGTAGCTATAATAGTTTGCGGGATATTTAAAAAACAAGCATTCTAAAACTGTAGGAATAATGAAAATATTAGAATGTTGTACAATATTTGACAAAAAAAAATTGGTTAAAAATTCTCTTTTAATTTTAATCTGTTATATTTATTATCTAGTGTAATTATATTATAATGTAAGTAGAGAATATAATAAAGTATTTATAAAAATATCGTAAAAGAAAAATATTTAAATGGAAATTTTAGTTGAATAAACCCTCTATCTTAGTTTTGTTTTTAAGCATATATTTATAAACATTTTGTATATCGGGGGTTTTTATTGATTAATATTAGGTTAATTGAATGTTGAAAAAGACGGAGCCTTAATATTATATTAAAAATAGATCTAAAAGAAATCGATATACATCTCCATAAAATTCAAAATTTTTAAATAACTCATATATTTGTAATTCTACTTTCCAATTATGCTTGTATTTTGATATTATATTAGATGAGATCTACCGAGCTTAAAAAGATTCAATGTCATATGCGATATGTATTCACATATCCTAATAAAAACCTAATAAAAGCTATATCAGATAAAACAAGAATAAAATTGAAAAAAAGACTGATACATGGAGAATATCCAAGGCTTTAACTAAGTACAAGGTAAAAATAAACAACGAATGCACTAAATGGAATAATGATACACGCTAATTGGAAAGTAAAGAAGAATGTGGAATGTTTAATGTTTTTATTTTTTACGCCAATGTTAAAAATAAACATGCTGATTAAATCGATATGTATGCTCAAAACGCTTTTAAACTATACAAATAATTAATGAAACAGTACCTCTTAACTGCTGATAATAAATATTTAATGCTTCATTGCAGCCCATAACGCAATACAGTTCTTTTGAAAACACAGTTTCTGAAGTCACATTCTGAAAACAACGTGTTAAAATGAACGTAAAATTTTAGAAGGATAAGAATTTAATCGACTGAAATTATAAATAATTAATAAAAACATTCGTTTGTCATATATAAGAAGAAAGTTTATTATTTTTGTAATTCGATGTCAAATCTGGTTAACTTAGTTTAATATTATTTTTAGAAATGAAATAAATATATAAAGTTACTTACACAGACAATTTGACAAGAATTCTCTAAACCCTCTTGCCACAGGCTGCATCCCACTTTGCACTGTTAAAGAAGAAATTAAATTTATTCGATCTTAGAAATTATATATCAAAACGTTCCTTATGAATTAGTTTGTCATCTGCTGAAAGCCGCATGAAAATCCGGCTTTTAGTTTTTGAGTTTATCGCGAACAAACAGTCAGACCCAGTAGGATACCCTGTTTTATACTATGCAGTGGTGATAACTCGAAATTTGCGTTTGATGTGTGTAAAAGTTACAGCCCTAATTATCGTGCTGCGTCTATTGTCACGCCGTCCGATAGTTTGTAACGCATGACGATAATACGAGAAAACATCGTAACGATACATACAAGTATGGGTAACACTACTAACATAATTAGATATATAGTATTGTTATCAGAAAATAGTAAAGTAATTAAAATGAGTGTATTCTGTAACGGTTTTTCACGGTCCGACAGCGTCCTTTACGGACAGTGACTTGGTTTGACCGGAAGACGCAGGTGTACGTCTTCAAAACACACTAACGCCCTAAACATTGACTTTACCCTTGAATACAGGTATGCATGTGAAGATATCCACATCAGTAATATACCCCACTACACTGTGTAAATTTTGTATTTGATTTAGAGAAAAACAAATCAATTAATTATCCTTTACTAAAAAACTATGATATTGGTATATTCTTAATAGTGTTATGAATACAAATGTGATTTTTTTGTTTGTTACGTTTTCACATTTAACTACTAAACATTAACGTTAAATTTTGTATAAATGTAGTCAGGAGTACACAAAAGGACACTGTATACCTTTCACCCAAGCATATACGACTATTCCTGGGGAATAGATCAAAGCGACGTTAGTGCAACTAAAACCGCAAGCTAAAGCTAGTTAGTATATTTTATGTACAATGGGAAAAAAATTCAAACAAGTATTTACTTTGCTTACGAAAATTGTCTGTAAATAATTTTGTCCCCTGTACCAAATGCACACCATATCCTTTGCATATTTCACACATCGTTGAACGCAAAGTGCTTATAAAGATTTCTGCCTCTTAAAACTGTATTAATTTTATATTAAACTAGCGCCTGCCCGCGACTTCGGCCGCGTCGAATAGTTACTTAGGGGTAACGTTAACACGCAGCGGAAACTCTCAAAAGGAAAAAAAACCCGCATTCTGAAACATTGTTCATTGGTGCTCCGCTTCTATTGGTCTTAGCGTGATGATAGTTTATAGTCTTTCTCGATAAATGATATATACACTGAAACAGGTTTTTAAATCGGATGAGTATGGTGAGATTATCGCGTTTAACCAACGAAACAAACAAACCCTCTAGCTTTATTACTCTACTCTTCTCGAGCAGTCATTCAAATTAAATAATTTTTGATAGAGTCGGCCAATTTTAATGTAACAAAGACCAAGTTAATCTAGAGCAGTGGTACTCAACCTTTTCTTTAAAAAGGCGACAAACACGTTTTACTCGTGATGTCGCGGGCCGCAAACTATATAAGGTTACTATGAAGCAACATTCAATGGGAATTAAATTTTGAAAACACCTGTTTAGTAAGATTTTTTAAGTATAGCGGCGCACTATACTGACAAACAAAGCGACGCGCTCTTAGCTGAAAATATGAAGGAGAATGCTATTCCCGTTGTTTAGCTCGTTCCCCCACACTATTTTCAATGGAACGCATCGCAGTCGAATTATCTGGGGTTTATTCAATTTACTCAGCGTGCTTAAAGTTTTTCTGATCGGTACGAAAATTTAAATGATTGAAAACAAGGTAAAGACCCACTATTACAAAGGCCGTTGGGCCGTATGTAGCCCGCGGGCCACAGGTTGAGTTAGCTGCTCTAGAGGATATACTTTATAAATTTCTTGATGAGGTTTTATTGTGAATCCAGTACTTTAGTAGTGATGCGTGTTCATACAAACAGACAGACAGACACACAGACATTTTTAAAGATGATTAAAATGTATTTTATTACTTATTCCTAGACACCTGCAACAATAGTTCTCACGAAAATCGAAAAAGTACATACACGTTAGATTTACATTCCTATTATATGTATAGAGTTATTGGCGTTTCCATAAAGATATTATGATTACACTTTACAGCAAAGTCAACAAATATGTATTGAAAAGTATACGCCAATTAATAATAGTAATATTGTAGTCTTTCTTTATCCGACTGTTGTATGTTTTCATCTGACATTTGTGATTTATTATACGATTCGCGGTCTATCACGCAAGTTCGCTGCAAATTCGTTCATCAAACAATATTTCAATGGATTTATAAATACATAGTATGACGCATATACACACGGCCCTGGCCACTCGATTCATAGACTGATTCAAACGGTTTGATAAAGGCGCGAAACAATTAAAACCGACGCGATGCAATGAGACATGTGTGTGTGAGTGATCCGTGCTGTTTGTTTCGGTTTTGTAATTGTGGGTCGTGGCCTGTGACACCGCGTCGCGCATTCTCATCCTATAACTAGGACAATGGATTAGTGGGATTAAAACGTGAATCAAACTACTGTCAAACTATTTTCTATGGAACTATTTTTTGTTACAGAACTGCTTCTTTATAATTAATATTATTGTTATTGCGTGTTTGTCTGTTAGGCTTTCACGGCTTAGCTACGTAACAGCTCATCATGAAATGTTTCGTACACGTTGTCAGGTGTATAGAAAGCCACATGGGGTATTTTTAATCCAGAAAGAAATATTTTTGCAGAACCTAAGTTAAACCTAGTAAGTAATGTATAAATTAGTCTTATGGGCATAAATAAGAATAACTTCTCTAAAACAACACTTTTTTTTCTATATAAAGTATACTTATCATATTTCTTTTTCTGTACTCTTTTTTTTCGAATTAACTACGCTATTGACCTGGTAAGGTCTTTTCTGTACTCCTGACAACATGTATGCGTCATTTTATAAGTATCAGTTTTGTAGCTAAAGCGTGAAAACGTAACAAACTTACATTCGCATTTTAAGTCTCGATCGCAACAACCAGAAGTAATAACCGCTATTTTTTCGAATCGGTACAGAACCTCAATAGCGGAGCCCCTCTCTCCAGCGTTTAGAAAAATTACTTAAACTTTGCTTATTTCTTACAAGTCGATCCAACTATATATAGAAACTAACTGAAACTGCCCCCGTTTATTCCTTCTAGATTCAGGGCTCTAGCATTTTAGCTTTGTCGTGTTCTGGGATCAGTCGGTGTGTACCTAATAACCAAGCCTGGTGGTAGCAACCAGTATCCAATTGGGTCACGACCACATATGGTGATAAACTCGCGACAATTATTGCTTTTAATTAGTTATGTTTCATGGTCACCGGGTGATAGATTATAGATCTATCGTTGGTAGGCGCCGTTTATGGATCGTACTGTGCTTATTCAAGACTCAGTACTTTAGTGTTACAATGATGACTAGTTACTTACACCCTAACCACAGTGGAATCGGATAATATCAACCTTTTTTAGACATTGCTGACCACTTTTTAGTCTTGATTATTTTCAGGCAGAAAAATTATTTAAAATTTATACTGTAAAATGATATATATCTATTAAATGTCAATCTATGCATGTAATACAATTTTGATTTTACTATAGTATACATTTCGTTTTGATAGGCAATTTCGTGATTTGTCACAGTATTGTTTTCTGTTGCTAACAGGATTCTTCCGCCATGCCTGTCACAACATAACGCCCAGACAGCCGCACCCTCCAAACTCAATTTAAAACAAAATATTATAAAAGTCTGACAGACCAATTTAAATATTTATTATATTCATTCTTATAACACTTAAATTGACAAGACAATAAGAATGAAGATTGATTAAAAGTATACTTAAGTTAAATGAATAAAAAATAGATTAAATTATATTCTGTAGTTTAACACTTATGGAGATCAAATATTTGTATATGGTATAAATACATTGTAAATCTACGTGTCTTACATTTTTGTGAAAAAAAAAATTGTTGCAGGTGACTTGGAATAAGTAATAAAATACATTTCGTAGTCCGGTGAAGCTGTGAAGGCCTAGTAAGGCCAATAGCGTAGTCAGTTCGCGAAAAAAAATACATTTTTTTTTGTAGCACGGTAAGTGACTGCACTATGCCTGATGGTAAGCATAGTACAATCCCAAAAAATTAGCGACCACCGATTGACACACTGTCCATCGCCGGTCGCCAATATCATGCCGGCCTGTAAAAAGCTGGATATGCACAGGCTGATCCCGAAACGCGACCCGTAGAAGCGAATCACTATTACGGGCTTGTTCGCCATATACATGGTGGTTGCGACGTAGTCCGGTGAAGCTGTTAAGACCTTGCTGGGTCAATAGCGTAGACATTTCGAAAAAAAAAAAAAAAAATGGTGGCTGCGACCCAGTCGGGCTGTAAAACCCTACCACCTCGCTTGCGCCATTACCTCGTTCGTTATTCAGAATGGGTGCACGTGCAGGTGAGGTTGGCTTGGGTGTCTCAAGTCTTATGATGTTATTCGACACCCCTTACACACCAAAATTATTTATTATCAATTATCAATTATTTTTAGAAATGTCTTTCTGTCTGTATGTTTGATCACGTATCAAATACTGCGTTTACGAGAGAACCTCATCAAGACAACCATAAAGCATATCCTCGAGAGCTACTTAGTAATTGTTTCATTAAAATCGATCCACTCTTTCACAAGTTATGGTAATTTCAATAACGACGCGACGTAAGTACGAGATAAAGGAAATAAGTAAATAGACTAAATACATTCAGATGATTTTATTAATCACTGTTTTTAAGATTAGGTTCCACGTGGACGGAGTTGCGGGCACAGCTACTTACAAAATAACGCTCTACGTGAATCAGTCATTTTTATGTAAAATAACAAAACAAATGTATACAAAGCTAATAAAGCAACTAAGTAAATTAATGCCTAATTAGCCAGTTTCCTGTCTCGTGCCGTAATAATAACAAAACAATAACTAGTCCCTTTGGTGTAATTAATATCGTCGCGTTGGTTGGTCGTCGAGAGCGATTTCGGAAATGCTCTCGGAAGTCCAATTTGGAGCGTAGGCGAGTAGACGCACCGGACGCACTCGATGTTAACATACGGGTAAATTACTCATTAATTACATGTAACACTGTTTTGCCTAAATAAACTTAGGGATTGATTAAGTTTAAGTAATTAAATTTTTAAATACTCGCAGTTTCTTACGCTTCGTGTTCTTTTACACTCCCGTTTATTATTTTGAAAGAAAGAAAAGATATTTATTTGCAACACACGTAAATAAATATCAAAATACAGACAATCAAAAAAATACATATAAACAATGAATAATAAAAATACAAATTGATGGTTTAAAGTGTGTGTGTGTATGCCAAATAGGCCCCGAGTCAGCGTATGTGCTGTTGGAGGTTAGTCCTTTAGCGCTGATTTTCTCTCGGGACCCAAAGTGTTATGTGTGCCGAGTGATGGTGTGTATATTAAGTGTCATGTAGCGTTTTGTGTGGGGAAGTTATATAAGTGTGGAAAAAAAATTAAGTTTAATATGAACTATGAGATAAGTACATCATTACGTAGTATAAAACAAAATCCTCTGCCTTGTCTATCTTTCTGTACGATTCCGATAAACTCAAAAACTACTAGACGGATTTTCATGCGTTTTTCACCAGCCGATAAAGTGATTTCTAAGAAAGGTGTTATAAGAAATAAAAATAAAAAGTCGTGGAATAACAGGCATAGAACAAGGAGTTGTATGCATTGAAAGTAGAAAAGTTTAAAACTTTTTTGTTTTAATTTTCCAAGTATTATTTTATTCATGCAGGTAAGTTATAAAAAATTACGACATTAACTTTGTAAGCATATGTAGTTATTATATCGTTAAAATTATTGTAATATCATTTGATTGCTGACCCAACCCGACGGGTTATTCAGTATCGTACTGGGAGTGAAAACAACAACGTATTTTTAACTTTTGTTATAATTAATTAATGGCTTTCTGTTATCATATCAACTCATAACAGTAGGTATCGCTGATTTGTAAATAGCCGACTGTTTTATTCACGCTGGTGTTCTTCTAATACGGCTCGTTGCTGACCCCAGATAAAGTTAAGATAGCATATTCTACTTTATTTCACAAATTGTTTATAAGAAACTTTGATTGCGTGTGTAACTGATAAATGTCCACGAGTTGACCGGCTGATTTTGGCGGGAACTGACTGATGCTAATATAATCTTAATTTTTAAAGCCCATGAGGAATGCGTCAATTTATTTTGCAGAACGAATTCATTGATAAAATTGGCAAATAATATGGTTGCGAATATAAAAATATTAAAATTTTGAAAACACTTTTAATGGGCTTATTACTTTATAGTAAGATATTTGCAAAAATAAAGAACTACTTACAAATATTTGTAATAAAAAACAGGTTTTCAGAAATGACATTGGTATTTTTTTAGTGATATTATGTAAGCAAATCTATACTAATATATAAAGCTGAAGAGTTTGTTTGTATGGTTGACCGCGGAACTAACGGTCCGATTTGAAAAATTATTTCATTGTTAGATAGATCATTTATCGACGAAGGCTTTAGGCTACATATCATCACGTTAAAGCTAATAGGAGCGGAGCACCGATATAGAATGTTTCAAAAATGGGCTTTTTTTTCGTTTGAGAGCTTCCATTGCGTGTTAGTGTTAGTGTTATATACGTTGCTATGGTAACGTGATAACTTTCTATCGCAAATATTTTCAGAATTTATTTTGTGCTCCTATTCAAAAAAATTATTATACGTTATTTTTTTCCAATTTTGATTATACGTGGTACGTTTCTATCGCAAACATTTCTAAAGTTTATTTTGTGTTACTATTCAAAAAGTTTAATAGTAATAATATTCGTCCAATAAGACAGGCGAAGGAATTAATCCATACTGCCAATTCTGAAGTTGTCAATAAAGGTAGTTCTTATGTATTCTTTAGCCAGTTTTCTTCTATGTAAAGGCATAAGCGCCAAATCTTCTGTATACTATTTCGTAAATTTTTATTTTCTTAATTTTCAAGATCCCAGAATTCATGCTTCGTGGTATTATTTTTCATTCATTTTACTTATGCACAATAAATGAACCATATTACGCAAAACACCACCAATTTTACACAATAATATTATTATGAATAAAATATACAATCCACTACATTACAGACTTAAATCCCGCGAAAAACTTCTCAAAAAGTTTATTCTATGTTAGTTTTGTTCCTAATTTTTTATTTGTGATCTATTACCTATTCTAAAAATAAAGCGTGTGTATGTAATATTAAAATAAATAGTTTTTGATGAATACATATGACTACAAATAACAACTTTTTTTTTAATTCAGTCGATATGTCTGTTTGTTTATTTGTTCGGGGTAATCTCCAAAACGGCTGGACCTATTTGAACGGGAATCTTACGGGCAAATAACTAATTAATTAGCTATTTTATTTTAAGCTAGCGGGTTCAACAGACGTTACCCGCCCTGATAATAAGTTAAACTATATCTAAACCTTGCCCAATAATCATTTTATATATTGGTGAAAAAGTCATGGAGATGCATTCTGTAGTTTATCGCGAACAGACATACTGACAGACGTGGCAGTAGATTTTGTTTTACACTATGTAGTGATAAACTGTTACCCGTGCATTCGTCCGTGTAAAATTGATCAAAAATATGTTATTCACTGTAAACATGCGCGTGAGACGTGCGCTGTACTGAACTCCAAGAATAAATATAATTGAAAGTCATATGTTTATATATAATTTAAATTACAACAACGTATATTAATAACTTAACTATATCGACAATATGGGCATATTATATCTATATAAAAGATTTAACACATATTGTTTGATAATGTATAGCTTAGTATTTTCATTACTTTCCTATATAGAGTAAGTAAGCACTGAGGATGGTATATTGTAGTTTAAAGTTTCAGGTATGTGGCTGATGATAAATCCCATCCCATTCGACTCACTATTATTATTCACATTTATAATTTACATGTTATCTATTACAGTAGATGATGTGCGCGTCGTACTTACGTATAGTTTTGAAAGAGTATTTCTGTAATTTACACATCTAATCACAATTTAACATTTATTTAATATATTAAAAAAACGCGTGCGAAGCCGCAGGAAACAGCTAGTTTTATATAAAATTAAATATTTGCGTGTTTACGAGTTCCATGTTTGTAGGTTTATTGTAGTACTAGCTGACCCGTGCAACTTCGTTTGCACCAAATTGGTTATCACGCGAAAAAATTGTTTCTTTTTTTTTATCGTAGCACGGCAAAATGCCTGCACTATGCCTGATGGTAAGCACAGTACAATCCAAAAACAATAGCGACCACCGAGTGACACACTATCCATCGCTGGTCGCCACTATCATGCCGGCCTACAAAAAGCTGGATATGCACAGGCTGATCCCGAAACGTGACGCGCAGAAGCGAATCACTATTACGGATTTTTTCGTCATGTACATGGTGGTTGTGACCCAGTCAGGCTGTAAAGCCCTACCACCCCGCAAATAAAACTGATACCCGATTGCAGCCACAACTACCGTTTCCAATTGTGAATCCAAACTATCCATTCACTTAAACATATACCCAGATTACATGTATTCATTTTTTAAATAAACCTAGTACCCATTCGTAGCGTCATCTACCAGGATCAATTAAAATAAAAACTAACCTACATAAAACTGAATAAACATCTCTACCACTTACTTTATCATAACTATCTTCGACTTGTATTAAAACCTTTTTATACTCCATTGTATTAAAGAAAAATATATGAACACCGTATCGAAGCGTCAAACATCCCGCCGAAAACGTCAAATGTCACTTGCTTGAAACTATTGTCTAAGAGTTATAAACTGTTTCAAAAACGTATTTGAAATATATTTCCAATATATTTTTATAAATAATCTCTGTACCACTCACAACATAGTACCTATTACCTTCAAACCAAGCCAGTTTTATACATCAGGTTCAATCCCTCGGTAAGGATCCCTTGAGTGCGTTGCTTGCGTGATACGGTGACACACAAATATACATCACTGCTACAACACTACGCGATCACCCCCACACACGTGAAACACATGAAACACTGAATGATGATGAATGAAACATGTTACACATGAAAGTGGAAGGGCTTACTTTTTTCCTTATCGAACTAAAAAACTCTCAATTTTCCGATAATAAATATATGCAGGAGTTGTTGAGGCGTGTATGCTTGGTATACATATACGTTTCAATAACTCATACATATATGAATAGTTAGCTAGATTAGTTAAGATAGGTCGCGATTTTGCATGCAACAGGCAACAGCCAAGCCGAGGTGTGCCGTGTACCCTTGAACTGGTTGCCTAAATAAAATCGGCTGAGTGCCTTAAGCGCTCGTCTTAGTAGTCCGGTAACTTATATACGTATATAAGTTATTGAAACATGCATGTGTACCAAGCATGCGTGCCTCAACAACTTCTATATGTTTTTTGTGTAGGAAAAAATCGTCTAAACTATGTAGGATAGGATAACGAAAAATAAGAGTAGAACTCTTGTGTCACTGTATCGTGTGAGCAGCGTACTCAAGGGCTCCACGCCCAGGGAACAGATCTAGGCTTGAGCCGTTGCCGAGAAGGGCCTAATTTGGTGCACGGGAGCGAAATTTAGTCCCAGACCACGGCGGCGTGATCTGCGGATATGCGGGCGTGGGTGAGAACACGCTCTGTTTGAAGAGACAGGCTGGTACTGATCGTTCGCTGACGTGATTGAATCAGGAGGGTCGGTAAAAATGTGTCGCGGTCGTCTTCTATACTGCGCAGCGTTGGGTACAGGTTCATCGTTCGCGGCGGATACCACTAACGGGCTGGGATGATTCGCGGCTTTTTCGAAATAACTACCTGTAAGTGATTTTATATACGCTCAGACAGAAAGCATCTCCAGGTCCTGTGGAGATCCTTATTCCGGACGTACCATGGGGCACCGGTGATTTTACGTAGGGCTCAATTCTGGAGAACCTACAACTTTTCAATACGATTTTGCGCATGTGCAAAAACCGAACAACTGTACGTCATAATCGGACGGATGCAAGTTTTGTATAAAGTGAGTTTGTTTGGGGGATATTTTACTCTTATGACAAAGCAAATGATAGAAACGACCTAAGACCATACGGCTTTGTTTCGCACTCTTTCTGTGTGTGAATCGAAATTTAAGTGTTTATCTAAAGTAACACCAAGATATTTCACCTCGCCGGCCCAAGGTATTTCGGCTTTGTATAGCCTGATGGTCGACGACGCATATATTTGAGATGGCGTCAATCCCAAGTCATACGTTTACGTTTATCGTTGTATATGGTGGTCAATAATGTTTAATAAAATGAAATTGGTTCTTTGCTATGAAAAAAAAAAAATTGATTTGAAATTTATTATTGGAACGAAGTTCCTTACGGCAGGCTTGGAGGAGATAGAGATTTTGCTGCGCGACCAAACTGAAAAAAAGATGATAGTAAAACTGTAACGAAAAGTGCATGGAATAAAACAGTTAAATGAGACGTGCGCAGGCGCGACAGTCGTATACATAAGCGAGTAGTGTATAATATCTTTCTCTTTCTCCTTTTTTGTAATTATTTCTATTTCTATGTAATTTTATGTTGTCAAACAAAAATAAAGAGACATATTTTGTTATTTTAATTGATAATTTGAATTACGATTACATAAAATTGAGCACGATTTTTTTTCCAAATAGTGTCGATTCTACATTAGCCGAAAGAACTTCGTTCCTACCTGGTGTACCCACGACACCACATTCTTTTTTTTATTTATAAAATATATCAGCGGGTATATATATGATTGTTTATAAAAAATGTGTCTGAATGTTTAATTGCGTTTAAAAGTTATTGAAAAAAATGTTCCTAAACTTATTATTGATTAATCATAAATCAAAATGCCTATTAAAAATACAACGTTAACCCGCTACCAAGTGTCCTAAATTCTGTCTATTGATATATTGATAATTTCTGTAGGTGGTAGAGCCACGCTGAAGCTATTACTGGTTTCAGCATGAATGGGTCGGCTCGTTCGGGCTAATACTGCCAGAATACTTACAGAAAACCGACGTCAAATAACAGTGCTTGCATTGTAATGTTTCGTTCGGTCAGTGAGAATGCCGGAGGTTCCCTTACACTCCCCCATATACAGGTTGGAAACGCACTTACAAATCCCCTGGTGTTGCTAGTGTCTATAGACGGTGGTGGTCACTAAACATCACGTGACCCACCTGTTCGTTTGCCTCTTATGATATAAAAAAAATATATTGATGTATTAAAGAACCAGGTATTCTAAAATTCTTGTTCTTTTAACGTTGCCGGCTCTTGTACTAAGGTGTCGCAAAAAAGTCTAGTTACGTTAACTGCAAATTTTTGTTTTTCGTTATTCTGGAGAACTCATTGCGTTTTATGGGACAAAGAGTATCCTGGATGTAGTCTTCTAATATTAGTTATCACCGTGTCAAATTTCGTTAAAATTGGTTCAGTACTTTCAGAGTAATTCGGGTTTATATTCTAGACTTTAATCCTTTATCCTGGAGAACCCTTTGCGTTTTATGAGACAAAAAGTATATTTGATGTAATCTCGTAATATTAGTTATCACTATGTCAAGTTTCATCAAGATTGGTTCAGTACTTTCAGAGTGATGCGTGTGCATAGGGACAGACAGACAGACAGACAGACAAAAATTGTAAAAAGATTATTTTTGGCTTCTATATCGATAACATAGTCTACCCTGATTAAAGTTTTCAAAAAATATTTAATGTACAGATTTCGACTTGTTACAGTTTTATTATAGTAATAGATAACAAAATGTAGTAACGTACTCGAACAGGTATTTGAAACAAATAATGTGGGAGAAGCAATTTGCTATTATATATACTCTATGTATTCAAGCATAACTACTGTGACCGCAGCTCCACACGCGTTAACTATAAATTTAGTGTTCAAGTTTCTTTCTCTATCACGAAGTGGTAGTCATTCTATGCCGATTTTTATTTAAATAATTCCCTGTTTTCACAAACCGAACCATAACCAAAAACTGCTGTGTTTTTTTAAACATCTCGCTTTATTTAAATGACCTATCTGGGAAACGATAAAAAATGTTTATTTTAATTATGTAAATTTCTCCATAAGACCGAGAATTTATCAGAAAAAGTCTTTAGGAACATTACAATAAAGAAAAAATAATTAAGAATATTCGTGGTTGATTCGCATTTCACACTATGTCGTATCAAGACGGAATCACGATACAAAGAACAAATTATCAACTTGCAATAACTGTACAAAATTGAATCAGTTGTGGAGTAATCAGCGCTGTTAGTCAACCGAATTTCTTTATTTTTTGTTTAGTAGAGTAGCTTAACTAGTTTTAATGTGATCAATAAAAATAAAATAAAAAAAAAACAGATTTTTTCTTACCCACGAAAATCTTTATCTATACTAATATAATAAAGAGGCAAAGTTTCTGAGTTTGTGACGTTGTGAGGTTATAGGGGGTAATCTCACGAACTACTGGTCCGATTTGAAAAATTCTTTAAATGTTGTATAGCTCATTTATCGAAAATGGTTATAGGCTATAAATCATCACGCTAAGACCAATGAGAGCGGAGCACCAATCAGGAATGTTTCAAAATCGGTGTTTTTTCTCTTGATAGCTTCTGCTCGTATTAAGATAAAGAACATTTTTATTCCACCCGAACGAAAGCGCGAGCAGAGGCTAGTTAGTCATAAGATCCTTCCAAACCTACTAATTTAAAATATTCGTATACTCTTATTTGACGAACAACCCTCAGATATATTAAAATTTAAAATATTAGGACTTATGGTCTAATTTCGAACACAAGATGTTTTAATTCAAAAAATACATCCAATATGTCTATAAAAAGTTGGATAGGTTTTAAATACGTTTGTTTTCCTTTGACGAAATATTCGTTCTGCTTCATAATATTCGTTACATATTGTTAAATTTAATAACATCACTTCAGGAACAACTGTATAAAATATGTGTCTAAATATATAACACTTATTGTATGGTAAAAGGATTCGAAATATCTAAGCAGGTCACGCGCTGGCCCACGCCAACCATTTGATTCCGGCAATTGGATAATGCTGAGGCAAATTGGGGCCCACCGGAGTGTTTCCCGCCTCGACTGCGCTCGAGAGCTCTTCTCTGCTCATATCTAGTACCTTGCCGTTAGCCTTTATATGTCCATTTAGATATCACTTAGTTATCGTTTTAATGTTTATGTTTTCATATAGTCAAACGGTAAACATTAAATAAAAGTTAATAATACTTTTTGTTCTACTCCAACCAATAATAACTGTAACAAGTTTGCTTTATAATATAAATCTAGAAATGCAAATGTTAAAAAAAATTAAGCCGTCACGGGACGCCTGGCAGATGTGAAACATCGAAATTGTTTTGTATAAGTTATATGCATAAAACAACAGATTATGACAAGAATCAGTTATGGCATAATAAAAAGATAAATCAAAAAAATTAGCTAACAAATTAGTTTCATAAAATAATGGCCGTTTATTTATTTTATTACATAAATATTCATTTTTATTAAATACAAAAATTCAACTAGGCGCTGCCAAGCTTGCCAACATTTTTCAAAGTGCGCTAGGTCGTAGGCATGTACTACGTAACACCAGTAGAACAAGTGGCCTACAAAATATGGTTGTAAATGTTTTTGAGTATTTCCTTAATAGTGCAATGTTCGTGTTTTGCGTCGCCACGACAACAATCACGTTTATCCTTCGCTTACAGATGTTTCACATCAAAATAAGTGTATAAGTGCATTCGTTCAACTTCTAAAATATATTTAAATTGTATTTATTGCACGAAGATATAACGATACGGCATCCGACGCGGTGACGGTTATCTTGATCGGGATGACGCGATCTTTCTCAATCCAGTAACCGTTGAGTATCCAATAAAGGGACAATAAATCAAAACAATTCGCAACAACGAAGTACACAATGGTCAATTTAGTTCGACTTTGAAGGAGGACTAAGAAGTGATGACGGGGGCTGAAGGATAATGGGCGAGAGGTATGGTGGGAGGAGACGTTAAACGGGTGCAGTCCGAGCTTAGCTTGTAGGCCGGGAACGTACCATCTAATGAGGAAATAAGAATTAGCGGGCGATGAAGCTGAATGCAGTGTATGTTAGACAAGCTACATGTTACTTTATGATTTAAGTTTAAAGAATGTTATTTTAAAATACTTATTTATATCTTAAATATAATTAACATAACATAAAGTTAGGTTACTTATTTAGGATCTATTAATAGTAATCAAACATGTGTAGGTACAATTATTTTTGAAAAAGTTTTTTTAAAGTAAAACTTCTTTCGGCGCGACTAGGAGGTAACTGAACGACAATGCAACGGAAGTGTATCATCCGATTTTTAAAATATTTTTGATTTTATCAATAAATAGTTTAAAAACAAATCAATCAAAATTTTTGGAAAAAAAAATGATAAAAAAAATGGGATTGAATAATAATAAAAATCATACAAGAGAAGTAATTATCTATACATGAGCGTGCGACCGTGCTGCCATCTATTTCTATGTATGAAAGTCACAGATTGAATCAAAGCTTCATTATCTGTAGTCATCTATCAACTAATTCCGAACTTAAATAACACAGGAAATATTATTAGCAATTGTTTGTTATAAAGTAAATTAAATAAAAAAAGCACACAAAAAAAAAAATTGAATAATAATAACGATCAAGAGTAGTTTTACTTCAATCGCGTGTGACGGTTACACGCTCATTTTTTATACATATAAGTTTTACAGATACATAATGTAATATTTGTAAATAATGAAATATCCGTATAGGAAGTAATATATAAAGCGATTTGATTTAAATAATTCTTTCCCTAATAGAGAGTTACGTTCGGGCTGTCGGTTAAGGGGTTACTAGGTTTCACCCGCGGCTTTACTCGTATATACTCGGATACAAAATTAGTTTCATCTTAGTAAGTACCCCGTATCCTTTTCTGTGTCCCTGACAATGTCGATGCAAAATTTCACAATAATCAGTTGAGTAGTTAAAACGTGGAAGCGTAACAAATAAACAAACATACTCCGAGTTTTTGGCGGGATTTTAGTCTGTCATGTGGTGGATTTCATGTTTTATTCATAATCTTGTGTTATTTGACTCTATATTGTGTAAATTTGGTGGTGTTTTACATAATATAGTTAGTTTATTGTGCATAAGTGAAGTGAATGGAAAATAATACCACGGAGCATGAAATTCTGAGATGCCACAAAAACTCCCTGGAAAGTTCTAGCAAAGGAATCCCCCATCTTGTTAGAACATTGATTCACACGATGCTTAATATTGAAATGATCGTACGACGCCTGTGATATTATTGACTACGTGACAATGGCAGTAATAATCTGAAAGATTAATTACCAAAAATAAAGTTAAAAAAAAACAAACATACACTCACATTCATAATATTACTTACAATAGTAAAAATGTTCTACTGTAAATTATATATCTTATTCGATTTCATTATGTAATGCTTATAAATTAAAAAAAAAATCTATTTTTACACATTCGTAATTTGATATGTCTCTCAATTAATGCCTAGACATTGAGTCCTATGTCTAGAAGGGTGAATAAGACAAAATTAAGTTTATACAATTAACACAGTCTAAAATTAGCCTACCGAGTATGACTGTTATAAAATGAATTATAAACACTTCCCTTGAAATAATTTACGAGACAAAAATTTTAACTGTGTATGATTGAGATAGCCTTTGTCTCCGAGTCCGAAATATGTACAGAGGCTTGATTTGAAAAGGGAGCGACTAATAAGAAAAGTTAAGCGATGTTTATTAAGTAATAAAAGGGCTGAGCTGACTTTTGTATTGCACATGGCTCAATTAACTTGCTTTACAAATTGCATGCGTGCTGTATTCATTTGACATTCTTTATATTCGAGATAGCAATTCTTCTCTCGATGAAATTCTTAATGGACATGAAATAATTCCTTTATTACAACTTATGCTCGCGGTTTCGTCCACGTTAATGTAGAGTCATGTGAATAAAAAGTACATGAAGATTGGTGGAGTAGTTAAGACTTGTATCTAAGCCTAACAAACATACAAAGTTTTTTTTTTATGTTATACGAGGCAAACGAAGAGGTGGGTCACCTGATGTTATGTGATCACCACCGTCCATAGACACCAGCAACACCAGAAGAATCACGAGTGCGTGCGAGAGAGGAGGGAGGGAAGGGGTTGTTGGGTCTCTGGCACTCTCACTGACCGAACGAAACGCAACAATGCAAGTACTGTTACTTCACGTCGGTTTTCTGTGAGAGGGTGGTACTACCACGGACGAGCTGACCCATTCATACTGAAACCAGTTATAGCTTCAGCGTGGCTCTACCACCTACAAAATAAACAAAAAGTGCTATAGCGTTTAAAATATTAGTTAGGTTTAGCCAGTACTAATGTAAATTAATGTTGAAACTAAAATCTAAACGTCGCACTCGTGTATCCGTTGCATTATTCTGTTTGAACAGTTGGAAACTGTGTAATATAATTAAGAATATTCATGAATACACCTGACGCAAAGCCGTTGCCCCGTCATATTACAGTCTCGCTTGTCTGACACTCAGTTAAAAGCATTGTTTTGATGTTTTTGCTCTACTGACTCTACGAATAAATTATTTAAATACGCCATACATTTATGTGACTTAACATTACAATAGTAGATTTCCCACAGTGATAACAATAAAGTAATAATGTTAAGTTAGAGTAAATAAAAATTGTAATAGCTTAACCAATTCTCTTCATACGAAGTATGTGCAGAATATGGTTAACAATATCAGGCCTCATTATATCTTAACGAATTAATATTATCATGGATGTGTGTTTAGTTATAGCTATTGGTGCAAAGTAGGTAAAATAAGGAATAAATTAAAATTCACAATTGTAGCCGATTAAGTGTCCTTACTCAGGAAAGTATTTTAGACATTTAAAAAACCTTATCATTTTCTGTCTACGTGATAATATTGTAGACCAGTGGAATTTCATCTTTATTTTACTTATAATCACAACAGCAATCAACTTAAATTAACAACTGGCAGACGCTCCGACAAACCCCGTAAAACAAATGACAAGCAGAGAGTGTTTCAGAGATACGAGTATGTATGAAATATTATTAATTCTACTTTACATATTGATTGTTAGTTACGTTTAATGGGTCTTAAATCATTTTACTTTATTATACAAAGACGTATTAATTATAACTATTTCAATACTCAAAAGGTTTTGATGAAAATTCTTACTCAATAATTCTTCAAAATCAAAAAATTACTTCATACTTCAAATATCTAAATACACAGAAACGAATTATTAGAATATTTAACAAGAACATATAGACGGATATAAAACATCTGTCATAATGAGAGGTAAAACGAAATTTTTTTTACTACTAATATCGTTTTTATAAAAATTATTCTGTTACTAAGCGACATCATTTATCTTATTGCCAAAAGTTCCATTTTGTTTTCAGTTGTTGACTAAGAAATTACAGTAACAAATTCAAATATAATATCCGAATACCCAAATAGCTGCATGCATATAAAAACTTTCATATTTACATTTGTATAATTAACATAAAATAAAAAGTTAACCTCACTTCCGACAACGATTGTTCATTTCCGAACACAATTCATTGAAGCGCGTATAAAGGACATACCTCTACATAGGGTCACCGGTCAAATGACTAACAATTCATGGGGTATATATTATTGAGTGTAGTTGTTGATATATTTTGATTTAAGTTCTTTTTTAAGTTCTTGTATTCTTCGGTCTTTGTATGCTAACATGTAATAAAATTCTCCTGTAGGTACAGCCGATAGTGTTAAACTACGAACTATAGATATCAATCAGTGTGTAACACTTCTCTTTTGCAATGGTGATTAACTTGTTATTGGAGACTGTTTGTTTCATAAAAGGATAGAATAAAATGAATGAACTCTAAAATAGATTCGAGGGGAGCAGGCTGGCAACTAGCAGCTTCCTTCCTGCGTCCATCCGGCGTCGAGTCTCACGCGACCCCTGCGCTGATCCGAGCCATGGCTCCGCACCCATCCACCATGGTGGATGACCACCAATTAACTACTAGAACGGATATTATTGTTCTACACGGATTAATTTGCCAACGGGAAATACAGTTAGCATTATTTGCAAAAAAATGTTTTAGTAATATCCAACAATCTCATTTAAATTAGGTTATTTTTCAAAGATGTTTTTACACAAACGCTTATCAAATATTATGTTTAATTAAACTTTATAATTTTATCTTTATCTTCTTTTGGAAATTTTGTGATGAATCAGAAAATGTTATCAAATATAGGACTTATAGAGATATAGCTGACCCGTGCCCACTTCGTTGGACGGTAAACATTTTTATTTGTGATAAAATTATGAGTGTGATTCGGTAGTAATGAGTGCTACTATGATTTATTTTAAATGGAAAATTGGGAAAAGTGTTTTGTTTTAAACACTTGAAACGATTTGATAAACAAACATAATTGATGTTGATAATATGACCAATAAACATCTTAAATATAAAAGCTACCATATGCTATCGGTGACTTTTCTGCAGGCATTATCAAGCTCTACAACTTTTCTCTAGCTAACTAACCCAATCATATATCTCTAATCGTTAAGGTAGCTATCGTAAATAACGTTTTCGTTCGACTATATTCCTCCGACTTACTTTCCAAATCCGACCATCACAAAAAAGTCTTTTTATTTTTCGGGTTATAGCCCATGAAGCTTACAAATAACTTTTTGGAACTTGTAGGAGATAGCGATTTTGCTGCGCGACCGAACTGAAAAAAATGTGATAGTAAAACCGTAACAAAAAGTGCGTGGAATAAAACCGTTAAATGAGACGTGCGCAGGCGCGACAGTCGTATACACAAGCGAGTAGTGTATAATACCTTTCTCTTTCTCCTTTTTTGTAATTATTTCTATTTCTATGTAATTTTATGTTGTCAAACAAAAATAAAGAGACATATTTTGTTGTTTTAATTGATAATTTGAATTACGATTTTTTTTTGTTTTACGTAATTTATTATTTCCTAAAATACTGAAGTTCTTAAATACTTTCCTGTACTTAAAAACTAATCAGCAAAATTTAAGAGAAAAATCAAGAAAACCTACATAAAATTGAGCACGATTTTTTTTTGCAAATTGTGTCGATTCTACATTAGCCGAAGGAACTTCGTTCCTACCTGGTGTCCCACGACACCACATTCTTTTTTTTTATATCATAGGAGGCAAACGAACGGGTTGGTCACCCGATGCTAAGTGATCCCCACCGTCCATAGACACTTGCAACATCAGGGGAGTCACAAGTACGTTGCCACGCGTTGGACGGGGAGGAGAGGAAAGGGAAGTGGGTCTCCGTCGTTCTCACTAACTAAACTAAACGCAACAATGCAAACCCTGTTACTTCACGTCGGTTTTCTATGAGAGGGTGATACTACTCCGGGCGAGCCGACACCATTCATGCTGAAACCAGTAATAACTTCAGCGTGGCACTACCACCTACAAAACGTGGCTATATATTAGTAAAAGAATTATCAAAATCCGTTTATTAGATGTAGGTATTACCCTCTAAAATCGAACAAACTCACAAACTTTAACAGTCTATAATATTAGTATAGATTAATTGTAATCAAAAATGTGCCAGTTTTCAAAGGTGTAAACATATTTTCTCCGAATGTTCAGCTAAATATTTTTAAAGTTAATTGCGTAGACGAGCACAAAGTGATAGGTGATTAAATAGACGAACATTCTCAGAGGAACTTTGAAAACATAAACAAGTACACGAGCAGACGTTACTAAACTGCCGAATGAAAGTAGAATGGTATGCAGTGCACACTGCAACACCTTTGCGACGTGACGAGCGATGTTAACCAAAGCAACGCTTTCCTTATTCAAACATTATTACAGGAACTGTAATAACTATTAACTAAGCGTTTTATTTGTATCTTTATATGTATATGCTGCTAATATAACACAATTTAAGAACTTTCATGACTAAAATCTGTTGAAAATATTTAAAATTAGCGACCTATCTCGGCATCACATGTGTTAATATGGCGTCATAAGTGTCTAAAGAATTTAGATCCATTTTTTGCTACTTTAATACTTAAAGTTCACCAAAGCACATATCAGGAGTTACGTAACAGTTTTCACACAAACTTTTTTCTTTATCGCGTTATTTTAGACGTAACATCTTCTAATATATTGATTGGTATATGATAAATAAAGGATAATTTCAACGTACATTAAGTATCCAATATTACTAAGATATTTAATTGGATAAGGATTAATACTACATTAATCAAAGTAAATTAATTTTTAATAATATTCAAAAGATAAGAATCGTTACTGTCAGTTATTCTGAGACATGTCATATATATACATATCATGACGAACTTTTTGTAGGCATTTTTGAAGTTAGTTCTCTTGGCGCGTTAGGGATAAATGATGAGAGTAAATTTTACGATGCGCGCGTACACCGTCACGAAAACCCGACACCCTGAAATTGGCTACAATCAACATTTTGTTTCTTTTTATTTGTTGTTTGTATTTCTTTGTATTAAGACTTTCAAACAATACCTTTTTTCTGTTGTTGGTGTCGTTTTTTCTAATAACGTAGAATAAGGCGATAGATAAAATTTTTGAAGAGATTTTTATCTTATTACGCAAAAGAAGTATAACTGTTAACGCGTGTACATAAGTACACACACTTTTATTTAAGATAAGCAATACCTTAATATATACTTACCACACATTATTTTGATATATCCCATAACGTTTAGCCGGCGTTGCCCGAAAACTCCCTCTAACGATTTCATTAGAATACATACGATTTTTCTTTATAGATTTCTATACACGCATTATAGATATAAAACTTCTTAAAAACATTAAGTAAATGATAGTTAATCGTATTAAAATCGGTTGCGTAATTTAGAAGAAATAAGGTAACGCACAGATAGATACAAATCAAATTGTAAACAACAACGGTTAAATTAAATCGATGTGTACATGTGTACGACCATAAAAGTTTATATTGTACGACCTACGAATTTGTCACAAATTTTAGTATGTTCTACCAACGACTCCGCCCGCGTAAAATTATATACATTTTGACCGTCCCACAGCTAACGGTTCAAACCCAATATAAAAGAACGCGCTGGTTGTATTTTTTCTGATTTGATTCACTCTAATCGTTGCGGTTTATTTCTTACACTATTTTAGCAGATTCCCGTGGCCTTCGCGTATATTTTCTATGAAGTAAATACGTTCAACTCTTTATTTTATATGAAAGAATGAATGACTGACAGATAAAATAATGAATCTTCATACAAAATCATCAATTCTCACACAACCTTTTCAAAAAAAAAAATTAGTAGTTCTACAGTATAAAAGGCGAGTTCTTTTTTTCATTTTTATATATATTAATATTACGTCACTTAATTTCATAACATAATTGATGCATTATAATTATTGGCGGGTTCCTTTTATGCAAATTTTCACGGTCTTACTACCAGTGGGTACAATAATTTTGGTCTGTATTTTGATATGTTAGACAGTTAGTCCTTTATTTATTTCAGTTGTATTGTTCATTATACATATACACTACAAAACATTACAAATTATGTGGCTATATGGCCTTATTGTTAA
Organism: Antheraea mylitta; assembly: GCA_014332785.1. Taxonomy (NCBI): domain Eukaryota; kingdom Metazoa; phylum Arthropoda; class Insecta; order Lepidoptera; family Saturniidae; genus Antheraea; species Antheraea mylitta. The sequence continues at coordinate 2,027,829 of JACEII010000011.1, forward strand.
TAACAATTTCTTCCAGGCAACCCTTGAATAGATATATTCCATGGAATGACATCGGGAACAATCACACTACTATTCAGGTATTCGGCGGTTTATACACATATATACAGATAAACCATATGCAAAATATAAAATATAATCTGGCCAGAGACGTAAACTAAAGTATTTTAATATCTATTTACGGATTAAATAAATCCCTTAATTACATAAGTAATTTTCATATGATAACTGGTGTATATAGTATACTAACAGACAAATAAATAATTTGTTTTTTATGTTTTATCCTTTTAATATTAGGTATATTTAATCACGGTTCAATCAATATTATATTATTTAATATATCATCAATTCATTATTCAATATATCATTTTAATCATCATATTAATCAATTCATTATTCAATATATCATTATACCAAGCATCATTACGTAGTATAAAACAAAGTTCCTTACCATGTCTGTCTGTTTGTTAGCGATAAATTCAAAAACTACTGAACGGATTTTCATGTGGTTTTCACCGATGGATAAAGTGATTAATGAGGAAGATTTTGGTATATAATTTGTTAATGATCTTTTTTATAATTAGGGCGGAACAACGGATCTTTTTTTTCGAACTGACTACGCTATTGACCTAGCAAGGTCTGAACAGCTTCATCGGACTACAAAGCGGGACAACGTTGCCGAGCTCGCTAGTACTAAATAGTTATTTAAAATTTTGACAAGCCGTTCGTGAGTCTTTATACACCCATATATTTTTCAAGAAATAGAAATTAAAAAAATATATATAAAAATTGAGTATGTTCCTTAATATATTCTCTTTATAAATGAATAAAGGCTTAAATAAGACATAAATTTAAAGATATTGTAGATTACATAATAGTCAAATAGACTAAATGCGATGTTATAATAGATATTTTATTTAAATTTTCTCCATAGCATTGTTATTACTCATAAAAGTCACAATAATTTGTAAACTCAGTGCAAGTGATCGCATAAAGTAATAATATATGGTAACAAGTCAATTTACTCCATTTGACGGCCGACTAAAGCATAAGGGGTGCACGGTTGCTGCCCTCTACCCAATAAGCTTTTGAATTCTTTTTTTTGCGCTGCACAGACCCGTAAATTGGGAGTAACTGATAATTTTGACATAAACCAGTAGTAACTGTCAAGTTTTGGCGGTTACATGTTGTTTTATGTCAGTTTTTATGCAGTTCAATGATGGATAACATATATAGCCTTTGCAAGGAATTTTTGTTCTAAATGTAGGCAGAACAATATAAGATAACGTTTGGTTTAAGTTTTACCCGTTTAAAACGAATATGTTTATACTATTTTCTGTTTTGAGAAAAGTTATATCACTAATGTAAATAAGATTTGAATGCAAACCGTAATCAGAATAATGGTTGTAAATGAAATAGTGGTAATGAAGTACGAAAAAAATTACACTTATATCTATATAGTTATATAATTACATTTATATCTTTACAAAGAATTATTTTTGGGTGGAACCGTTTTTTCTATAATAAAAGTAGCTGAGGTTACTTCTTAAAACTTGAGTTATCTGTCAAAATCGATCTAACCGTTCCGGACGGACATACGACGTAATTCGAAATAAATAGACAGACAGACAAAAAGGCTAACTTTAACTTGTGACTTCGTTTACGTAGAAGGTGAAAATATTTGTAAACAATACGTACGTTGAGTTTTTGGCGGGATTTTAGTCTGTCATGTAGTGGATTTTATATTTTATTCATAATCTTGTGTTATTTGACTATATATTGTGTAAATTTGGTGGTGTTTTACGTAATATAGTTAGTTTATTATGCATAAGTGAAGTGAATGGAAAATAATAACACGGAGCATGAAATTCTGAGATGCCACAAAAACTCCCTCGAAGGTTCTAGCAAGGGATCCACCATCTTGTTAGAATATGGTTTCACACGATGCTTAATATTGGAATGATCACACGAAGTTTGTGATATTATTGACTACGTGACAATGGCAGTAATAATCGGAAAGATTGATTGCCAAAAATAAAGTAAAAAAAAAAAATACGTACGTTGACCGCGATTTTGAAACATTCTTCATTAGTGCTTGGCTTCTATTTTTTTTTTTGCGATCTGACTACGCTATTGACCCACCAAGGTATTAACAGCTTCACCGGACTAATAAGGCGAGCATAAGGCACTCAGCCGATTTTATTTGACAACTAGCTCAAGGGTGCACCTCGGCTTGGGCTGTTGCCTGAATGCTTCTATTGGTATTAACGTGATGATATATAGCCTTCCTCGATAAATTAGCTATCTAACACTGAATTTTTCTAATAGGACCAGTAGTTCTTGACATTAGCGCGTTCAAGCAAACAAACTCTTATATATATAACTATAATATTATATAACTATAATATTAGCATAGATTAATTCTTGTAATAGAATATTAATTATTTAAGCATTCGAATTATCTGTATTTTCATCAAGTAAATGGGGAAATCTACTCACGTTTGTTACTACGTAAGCTAATGCGATCATTTTTGAATAAGATAGAAAACAGATTCAAGTTTTATGTAGAATCACATGCTCATAGGTTATATCTAAACGAAGCCAGACGTTGCAACCGGGAAAAAATATCAAACTTCGTACTGGCCTTATGCGCCCCAATTTCCGTTACGGAATCGTTAAATTGTAACTTGCTCAATACTGTGTTAATATAAATATACAATAACATGGTTATCAGTTCATTGGTTTTTACTGCCATCATTTGTTGCGTAGTTACGATTATGATTTGTTTAAAATTAACTTAATAAATAACGCATGATCATTAAATTTCTACTCATAATATTTTCTATGCTAAATTAGATATAATAGAACAATCCTTATAGTATAACTGACTACGTACTTTGACCTTTGTCCTGTCCTGATTTTATTGAAATATTTTTTTAAAGTCCACAAAACTGAGTTTAATGAACAGAAATGGACACTCTGCTAAATGTGAACACAAAATTAAATTAAATTAAACATTCAAATATTCTTTTCGTCTGATTGAGGCCAAAGAAACATTTTAAAAAATATCGAATTTGAAACGTAAACTATTACAAAAAGAAAGCACGCGATACAAAGGGTAATGTTGGCCTACATTAGTTCTTGCTAATCGCAGATGAAATGTTTGCCGTTTGAATTAACGATATAGGCATACGTGGGACACTCAAGGAGTATTCTTTGAGGAAAATCTGAAGATTCTAGGAAAGCATATAACAATTTGTATATAAACATTAAAACAGCCAACTTTCTAGGAGTCTGTAATGGTTTCATTTTATAATGCTCTAAACGTTTGGAGTATGAGTTTAAGCTATTGTTATGGTGTTTGATGTCGTAATAGGAAAGATAATATTAGAAATGTTTTGTACTCTTTCTACTCTATCTATACGGAGATAAAGAAACACGTGAAAAATATTAAATATGATCGTATTTACTTTTGTAGTAACTTTTGTTTTTAGAGCCCAATAATTTTGTACATACAAATATTATATTTATTAAGCATATTCATCAAGTCCTTTGAATATTTAAGTATTCCTAATGTTTTATCTATTTGCGGCACTTTTATATTTTACCTACATATAATTAAGCACTCTCAAATTACATATTTTATTCTTACGATAATTGATGAGATTCTCAGTAAAAGTTAAAAATAACTTACCTGTTGTACACAACTTCCATCGAAAGGTCCTTCACCGGTTCGGTTCTGTAAAAAAAAGACATGGGTTATAAAAATTAACACAAATACATTATGGTCGAGATCGCTAATGCAATATTTTACAAGTATGTTTTATTAGTATAGAAGAACCTCTTTAAGTCGAACCTCGAAAACCTTCAGAATTCGAAATTTCAACACTTTTGAAGTCGAAGTAATCAGTGAATTCATACAAGCACTTTCAATACAAATTTTCTCTTCATAATTCGAAAAAACCTATTGGACCTCGGTATTTTGATCATAGAAATGTTTGAATTTGCGACCTGCAAATTCGAGAAACTCATTAATCTCTGTATGTCAAACTTCAAGGGAGGACAAAACAATCGATTTATAGATTTTTCGATTTATAAAAGATTTCTACTTAGGTGGATTATTATACCTTAACTAAAACTAACTCAAAATTAGTAAGAATAGATCTTAATCTCTACAAGTCGAATATTTCCTTACAAAAGATGGTTGAGTAGAAATCCTTCATAAATTAAAAACTCCATAAATAACATTGTTTATTGTTTTCCTTGATATTTGACTTTAATAGATTCGCACATCTGCAAAGTAAGTGTGTATGTTTTCTCTTTCCCAGCTCAATCGATAATATACCTTCGAATCCCACCATTAAGCATAGGTCACTTATATTATCTCTCTCTATATTAAATCCGCATCCGCAAAGGAGGTGATTTTAAGTGATTTTACGACATTTGACCAACTATTCCCTCCATATCTATCTAATCTAATATATCTAATACCTTTAAACGAGCAATTCTTGTATATTTTTATATTTCTATATATTCTGGATCTCGGAAACGACGTCATGTATTTCCGTGAAACTTAATATATAGTTGGCTTCGGGTACAATAAATCGATCTAGCTAAATTTTATTTATTGTTTTTTAACGAAAATTTCAGGCATTCAATGAAATCCTTCAAACTGGAATACAATAGCGCTGGGTACTTCGCCACTAGTTTGTGATGACATTTTTTTTTTATATCATGAGAGGCAAACGAACAGGCAGTTCACCTGATGTTAATTAATCACCGCCGTCCATAGACACTAGCAACACCAGGGTACTCATAAGTGCGTTGCCAAACTATGTTTGGTGGGAAAGAAGGGGGAGGGGACGGGAAAGGAGGAGAGATGGGCCTCTGGCGCTTTCACTGGTCGAACGAAATGCAACAATAAAATCACTATTACTTCACGCCAGTTTTCTGTGGATCGGGTGGTACTACCCCGGGCGAGCCGACCCGTTTATGCTGAAACCAGTAATATCCTCGTCCTGGTTCTACCACCTTATATTTGTTTATTGGTACTTTCTTATTTGAATCTTAAATACAGGTGTGATCAACTGATATGGACAGTTATTTATCACGAAAGTTGATTAACTAATATTCTCTCCCAGTACGTGCTACGTGAGAGTGACTCACTGAGCAAACAAGAAAAGAAGAGAAAAGTCTTTGGCTTGCAATAAGTACGTCCTGTTTATGAAAGAATCTTGCGAATAAAAGGCAGTTGAATACAATAAATATATATAAGTAGGTCTTTTTATGGACAGGTTTCATCATGGTACCATTCCACCGGAGTCACAGTTCTGATAACTTCCGGTGCCGGCCGACGCTTGCGCACGGGTGCACTCGAGCGTGTTAATCGGGCGCTACCTGCTTCAATTTAAACTATTATTCGGATCTCAGGATTCTTCATAATTAGATTTGACTCATTAACTTTACATTTAAGGCGTATATGTACTCGAGAACATAGTTTTATAATTATATTGTTTTACTGACCGTTAATGTTTAAAAGAGCATTGGAAAATGTTGTTTGTAATCAATTCCATAATCGAATGGAATACTAGATATGCTAATAATAGTTTTTTAAGAAATATCTATCGTTCTATGTAACAATATGAATTTAAATATTACTTTTGGTAAAAAATAATTGTGTCACTCACTCATAATATTGGTCTAGAATTTTCGTTGAAATAATTTGAAGTATTATATATTTTTTTAAAATTAATCTCCTTAGAAAGTCCCCGTATCATTTTTCTTTGAACTTCATGTTATTTTTGGCAAATTGTTATCGGATTTGAATAGTAGTGTAGGCGTAAAAAAATCTGCATGTACACGGTTAGCAATGCCCCGCGATTTTGCCTATATTTCAATTGTAATGTAAATGAAAAACCTTTCTAAACCGATGATAAACATAATACTTAAGACAAATATATTTTTCATATCTAAATAGAAGTTCTCCAATTTTATAATATTACTAATATCTGTTTCCATATACATAAAAATGGATTCCTAAATGTATGTAAGCGCATCACTTCTATATGGCTAATTGTTTTTGTATTGATTTTATAATTATCGGGACAAGGCTTGTATGAATGATGTTCTTTCTAAAAATGTACAGAAAAGTGACGAATGTGGCTTAAAAAAACTTCATATAAGATAAGGGAGTGAGTGACACAAAAGACGGTAAGTTGATCTTTAGAGACAATGACAGATCAACGTACCTTATTATTTCATCACATGATCATACTGTAAAGGGAATTTTTTTTTCAATTTTTTTAAATAGTTTTAATTTTTTTGATTCATAATAGTCTTACTTTTGTATATTTACTAGTGTATTGTTATGTTGACGACCCTAAAATAAATAAATAAATAATAAATAAATAAATAAGTAATATTTACAAACACTGTTACTTCCATGGTGTGTAATGCATTACGAGTGGCATCAGGAGTTTCATCTAAGTAGATTCCACTATACTCTATATATGTTTGTCTTATACTCGATTATTACGAATAAAATCAATTGGAATGAAACCTTCTCAGATAAAAAAAATTAGACTATCACAGTTTTAATATCCATTACGGGATTAGGTTATATTAAAATTGAAATTTCTTACGAGCTAAGAAATGGTAAAATGGCTAAATTAGCTCAGCGAGAAACATAGTAAATGCTCCAAAATTTCAATATATTTTCTTAACTTAACCTTTATGATCACTGAGATTAACATTCGATTGAGTGGGATACACGATAACTGCTATATTATTATAAAATTACCGCTTCGTCTTTAAAATGCTAAAAGTATCATTGACTTTAAATCACAACTGCACCGACACAAAGCGATCATGCCAATCTCATTGAAAGGTACATATAATAAATACTAAACACATATAATCACTATTTACTCCTATTGGCTAATATTGGCTAATCTGTACAGCATCCTGGCTTCATCCGACAAAGGTGAAGCCAAAATGTCGTTACAGAGCCCAGTGCAACGTAAATCCTTATGTACTGTTACGGTACTCTCGCATTTCTGCATCATTACGGACACATGCCACAATAATATCATATACATCTATTATCTATCTTATATCTATCTAATACCTTTATACGAGCAATTCTTGTATATTTTTATATTTGTATATATTCAGGATCTCAGAAACGGCGTCATCTATTTCCGTTAAATTTAGTATGTAGGTAGTTTCAGGGACGATAAATCGATCTAGCTAGATTTTATTCATAGAAAACTTTTTTTAACTGAGATTTCAGCCAAGAAAAAATATAGCTAGAAAATGAAGGTAAATTTCGCCACCGCTGTGAAAACAAAAAAGCTCAAATAGAAATTGGTTGCTTCGAGAATCCGTGTAACCCCAGTTCGAATCCGAGTATATATAATAATATTTTTTTTTTTGCAAAAAATGATAGTTTTGTAAGGCAAACCAAACAATTTATTTTGATTAAATAAATATTTTTGTAATTAAAAGAGATATATCGTTTCTTTTTAAAAAAAAAAAAATGCTAATTTTGTGAGGCAAACCTAACAGTTTATTTTAATTTAAAAATGAACCGAGTTAGGCTCGGTCGCCCAGTTAGTTACTAATATACTCGTATCTGTAGGCATACACATATATAAGTGTGTATTTATTTTGTATGTATTCATTTTATATATTTATTTATGTATGTCTATTTGTTGGTTAGTATTATCCTATTTCAGCGTTGAAAATATCGTATAGGTTAGGTATATGTTCACTTGATGCTTATCTAACAGCTCTAAACACAGGATAAAACTGCACCGATGAATGGTCATGAGACTAGTTCAGCAAGCGTGGGACCGGATCCAGTCTGGTGAGTGGTCTCACTTTGTTGGCTTCCGAGGTGAAACATAATACCAGCGGTTTATTTTGTTATTTTTTGCTCTGTGCAGTGATATATCTATACTAGTATATACTAATATTATAAAGAGGTAAAGTTAGTGAGTTTGTGACGTTGTAGGGGGTAATCTCAGGAACTACTGGTCCGATTTAAATCGTTCAATGTTATATAGCTCATTTATCGAGAATAATTATAGGCTATATACGCTAAGACCAACAAGAGCGGAGTACCAATGAAACATGTATCAAAATCAGGGGACGTGATAAAATCACGTGATATAGCGTTCAGATACGTCATCTCCATACATTTTTCCGTTTTCTATTTGCGTTAGTGATTGTCGATAAGCAACTTGGTTAGGCCCCCAATGTCTTTTTCCTCTTGAGAGCTTCCACTGCGTGTTAGCGTTAGTCCAAAGTAACTATTCCACGCGAACGAAATCGCGGGCAGAGGCTAGTTAGCCATAAACAGCTATTAAGAACATAGGTACAATTATGTAAAGTTGCTCTGTCTGTAAATAGGGTTTCTATATTTATTTATCTTTCTCGGAAACGTATCTGTGATAATAAGCGTACTCGTCTCAAGTAAAGGTCATAAAAATCGACATAAAGAAACGATTAATATTATATGAGATTTATTTGTTATATTTTTTATCAAGGATAATATTCGACAGTTCTGCAGATGTTTGTTTGTACCACGATCGTAACGCCGAACTATATTTAGCGTGTTTGCGTTGATTACAATGGCTCGCTAATTGTCGACAATTAGTTAGATGTCCGTTGAACCTGCAACGCATTCGACGCAAATAAACTAAGCCACGATTATTCTATCCTAGTATTATAGCTATTAATGGAGTAACATAACTTTTTACAAGTAATACTACACACTCATGCAATAATGCAGACTATACGATCATTATAAAGATCAATTTTGAAACAATTATTGTTTAAATAAGCGCTGTAACTAACGCTAATGCGGTTTTTATTGGCTTACTGCAGTTAGAATAATATTATTGTATCATCTTTCAAAACACGGCATCTCATTGCCTCTTTAAAACCTTTCGCTAAAACATATTTGGAACAATTATTTATATGTTCACATAATTTATTAATTCAGGCTGAAGTGCAAAATAGCGTTCACTATAACTTTTCATTTTAAGGAACTTAGAGACAATTCATTTCGTAAATATTTTCAATGGTACCAACTAAATTCCTGCATTAACAATAAAATAATAAAATATTATCTATATTCTTCACTAGATATTATAAAACAAAGTCTTCTGTCACGTCTGTCTGTTCGTGATAATCTTGAAAATTACTGAACAGATTATCATGGGGTTTTCACCAGTAGATAAAGTGATTCACGAGGAAGATTTATATATATAATTTGCCAAGGTTTTTTTTTTATTATCAGGGCGGAATAACGATACTAATAAAATAAATAATAAAAATGTAAATCTAAAGTGTATTTTTTAGACCAAAAAATAATGCGTCTAGGAATAAGTAATAAAAGACATTTAAATCAATTTTAAAAATGTCTGTCTTTTCGTATGAAGACGCATCACTACTAAAATACTGCGTTCATGATAAAACCTCTTCAGGAAAATTAAAAAGCATATGTTCGAATAATATATAGTCTTTGATTTATTAATATCGGTTCGGTCTATCAAAAGTTATTGTACTTTTAATGCCGACGCGCCCTAAGTACGAGAGAAGAGTAAATAAGTAAATGGACTTAATGTGAATTTAATAATCGCTGTTTATTTACATAAGATTTCACCCGTACGAAGTCGCGGGTACAGCTAGTGTAGTAATATAAGCTTGTCCCAATTCATATTTTTATGAATGAAGACATGCGAGCTATAAAATAAATAGAAGCAGCATATAATAAACAAACGAAATTAGGTTGTTTGGTAAATAAAAACAAGGAAACATTTAAACGTTATAGGTGTATATGTTTAAGTAAACAATAATATGCTTATCGAACCTGGAACGGGCACTTTTCATTGCATCGAGCCCATGCTTCCGCTCCAAATTTCTCGGTGATGGAGCTATAATCGCAGCCAATTGAGCGAGCGGACAAAGCCAATCCGAGTACCGACAACACTAGCCATTTATGCCAATTCAGCGGCGCGCTCATTGTGTCAACCAGCAACGTCGTCGAAGCCACTGCGATACACCCTCACGACACATATATAACTCAAAAATAACACAAAATTTACCATATAAAATTATATATAGTTTATAAAAATATGATTATTCTTTGAGTTTCATTTATTTTGAAACACGATATAAAAAAATGAATAAGCGAAAACGCCGTTCGCATATTGACATGTTGAACGTATTTTGAAAAGCGCAACGAATTTGTACGTCCGATGACGTATGCGCGTACGCAACAAAAGTCAGTGAAGGACTGAACTGGCCTGGTATGTATGAGCTGCGCGCATCCGCCCGTGAGAGCACGCGCTACGCTCTCGAGGACGCTACGGTTGGGCGCTACGCTATTATCTCTAGTCCTTATTGCCCCACCTAGACGTGCTCGAATACCTACCTGTTATTATTTCATTTGTTGCTATAATAAAATTTTACTGTAATAGACTCATTTACAAGTAATGTATATATTATATATTATTTGTTGTATTATATATATATATAACTTAATCCACATGTTAACCAAATCTTGTGTTCGACAGACGTAAGAAAAAATAATAAACAAATTATTAAGAAATCTCTCTAGGAGGACTCTTCTACTGCAGTCGATCTTTTCCTACAATTCGCTCATTTTGTTTGAACAGTAATAAATCTTAACTAATTTGACAAATCCTCACTAATATTTTAAAATGAAATGTGAATGCGTTTGTTTGTTACGTTTTAACAAATTAACTACTCAGCTGAGCATCATGAGATTTTGCGTACACAACTAAGGTACGACTGACGTAGGAAAAGGACATCGGATACTTAATAAAATATTTTTTATCGAAAGACAATTCAAATCTTCATTAAATCGAGCGAAGCCGAGGGTAAAGGTTAGAATAGAAGAAGTTAAAAATAAAGTAAACGTTTTATGAATAAACTGCAATCACATCAGACGTGAAAGTTGTCTACTCGTGAACTCAGATCATTAATGGTGCTCTAATAACTAACACAACAACACTACTTTACAACAAACCAAAAAGTTCGCAATACGAGAAAATACATACATCTTTATCGATATTTGGTTTTTTGTCCAATAGTACACATTGTGGCGTTTACAAAAAGACATTATATTTATTCCTAAATATTTTTATGAGATTTGTACATATAATTCTTTCCATTATACTTGTATTCAAATGAATTTGGACAAGAGGTTAAAGACTTCAGTAATATTTAACGAAAAAGGAAACGTGTGTTCAGGTGACCCGCCTATTCGCTTGTCCTCTATATATAAAAAAGTGCATTACAAATATTAGTCCGGTGAAGCTGTTAAGACCTTGCTGGGTCAATAGCGAAGTCAGTTCGAAAAAAAAACATTACAAATATTCATCAAAAATATAAAAAATTGAATTATTTTTAATATCAGTTAGACATAGGTAGATAAAGTGGATACGTTGAGTGCCGTATTTTCGATTTGAAATTTCAGTGGAAAAACCAACTTGCTTAAAACAATTGTAGTACCACCCGAGCCTACAGAATGTATTGTCAAACACCTATTTTGACTCAGACTAGTATTATCTTCAATTGGGACTATATGTTCTATGATACAATAAAGATATACATGTTTAAATATTTTTATATCATAAAGAGATAGTAAGGAACGTTTTCGGGTCTGCAAAATCTGCTAAGTAAAAAGTTACTTTCAGAAGAGTAAAAAGCCTAGGTTCGGTCCCTCGGTAGGGAGCCCTTAAGTACGTTAAGGGTTTCCTTTTTTTCCCTTATCGAACTTAAAAACTCTCAATTTTTCGATTAAAAATATATGGAGGAGTTGTTGAGGCGGATATGCTTGGTACACATATACGTTTCAACAACTCAAACATATATGAATAGTTAGGTAGGTTATCTAAGATAGGTCGCCATTTTGCATGCAACGGGCAACAGCTAAGCGGAGGTGTGCCGTGCACCATTGAGCTGGTTGCCAATATAAAATCGGCTAAGTGCCTTAAGCGCTCGCCTTAGTAGTCCGATGAAGCTGTAAAGGCCAATAGCGTAGTCAGTAAATAAAAAAAAAGAAGAGTAAAAATATAAGCAATCATAATAAATTAAATAAAAGAAAATATTGCATACCCTTGCTTTTTTAATTATATTATTAAAGAATAAACAACTTTATAATTTTTCTAATAATTATATTTTTACACAACGAACTATCAAGGATCGAGTTTTCGTAATAGTGTAAGTTATATGACTGTTTAAATTACCAGATAGGTAATGAGATCAAAATCTATCAAAAAATTACAATCTTCAACAATTTTTCTACTCACACTTTCACACAAGTTTATCCATTTAACCTTATTGACTTTAATTTCTAGAATGTATTTAAGACCGCAATATATCGAAGTACTGAACAAGGTCGAACGATACAACAAATTTATACAGGGCCGAATTTCTTTCCAACGCCGGCTTGGGCTAATTTTTGATATGCCAGTTTTAAGGTTATGCGCACTGAAAAGAAACCGGGCACATTGATTATCTAACCAGTAACTACTTTTTAACCGTAAAATATTGCAGAACAGAATATATAGCAATTAAAAAAAAATAAAACAAAATAGAATCTCTATGTAGCAAAAATTATTTTTTTGAAAATTCTCTATGTAGGAAATTCTATTTTTGAAAATGAAATATCTTATGGAAGAGCTTAGAAAGTCAGAACCGGAACCTCTTTTCAGACGAAAAGTGTTAAAAATGCCGGTTCTCGTCGGATCACCAAAGTTAAACTAACGTCAGGCACGATCAGTAATTGGATGGGACTTTTTGGGAACATCGGATGATGTTTGCTCCTGATTGTATTTATTTCAATAAAATGTTTCCATGTCATATAACAGTTTCACTTCTATCGGATAGCATTACAATTGATTACAATTATAGTGGAATGCCTTTTCAACAAAGTTGCAAACTCTAAAACAAAACGAAAAAAATTAAAAATTACTTGGCCGATTTTTTACGCCGTCTAGGATTTTTCTTTTTTCCGATTTTTGATAATAAGTTTTAATAAACTAAATAACAAATTTATAATCTAATTCTTATTATTATTATTATTAATTGTGGTAAACAATCAATCACAATATATTTTACTAAAAAATATAAAACGAAATAATTTTTTCTATAATAAGAACATAACATGACAAAAAATGAAGTTTCTCTTTTACTTTTGTAGAAATTATTTCACGATAGAAGTTAAAAAAAACTTTATTTCACTTTACAAAAACAAAATAATGTGCAAGCAATAGCAGAAGTATAACATAGACAAAGAGTTCGTTTTTTTTTGCATAGATGAAAACTATAATTTTATGTTTAGATATTTTTAACAACTTTGACGATTGTATTTTCTGCAACCACATATTACACATAACTTTGGAATATAAAGATTTCTAAGTTATAGCAATAAAATATCTGTCTAGCAATGATATTTAATGAATATCAAAATTTGGAGCCTTTAATATTTTAATCACCTTGTAAATTTTAGTTGCCTAATAAACTTCTTTATTTTTGAAATGATGTCGCCTTAACCACATATCTCACAAGTACAAATCTAAATCTGACCCTGTATTTGTATCGCGTTACACCGACTGTTCAATTAATTTAACTACATACTTGACGATACTTACGTACATCCCACGTTTAGATAGGATTTCATGCTCAGTCTAGTACTTAATAGCTTCTGCTCGCAGCTTCACTCGTGTTAATGTAGATATAGTCAATCCGTCAGGTACAGTAGTTTTTTTTTGTAAATGAAAAGTATCCCATTCTCTTTTTTGATGTGAAACATCTATAGGCGCGGGTAAACCTGATTTTGGCTTGGCGACGCGACGTAGTGACACAAAATACAAACTTTGCACTATTAACGAAATACTCAAAAGAACATTTGCAACCCTATGACTATAAGATTTACATTGTTTTTATTTAATATTCTGTGACGTCATACACATGCAAGTCAGACGCGTAAATAGAACCAACATGTTGCCAACGTCCATACCATGTTAAAAACACCGGTTCTTGTCTGATCACCGAAGTAAAGCAACGTCGGCCGCGGTCAGTACTTGGATGGGTGACCGCCTGGGAACAGCGCGTGACGTTGGCTTTTTGCTGCTCAATTGAATTAATCTTCAGTATTTTTTAAAATGACTATATTTTGTACTTTTCTGAAATTCTCATGCAATATGATCTTTTTTATCTTATAAATATACACATAAATTGATCTAAGTCTGTCCTACGTACATTCAAAACAGTCTGTACAACCTCAATCGGATAAGGGAAGAACGTGCAGCACCTACTAATTAACACAATATTTTACAAATTATTTACTTTGAAGAAACATATAAGTGTACAGACTTACATAAAGATCGGTCAGTGTTGGAAATTATCAATATCATGGGTATATAGAAGTAACCATTTACGTACATAGATATACATATACATACCAGCTGACCCGCGCAACTTCGTCTGCGTGAAATCGGCTACCTACCGGTTCCAATTGTATATCCAAAGTCTTAAAAAAATATTCAAAAACCTAGAACCCGATTATATTCTCACCGTTTCCAATTGTAAAACCAAACAATCAAGGGACCTATTAAACAAATACCTAATTGGTTTAGTGAATAATTTACGCATGTATATGAAATTTCGATGAAGCAGACGTTCATCATGGTTCGTTAAAACCATCTGTCATTCAACAATATCAATTATTTTGTTCTGTTTAAAATACGAATGACCGTTGAATCATTTGGATATTGGTCATACAGAGATATTAAAATCGCGAATAAAAAATGAAAAGTTCGAATTAGGAAGGTAAAAATTAGGGATTATAGGTATTTTTGGATGTCAAATAAAAAAACTACAAAAAGAAAAATTGTCAAAATAATTGAAAACTGGATAGGGATACGCTAATCACCCAGAAGTATTTCTCAAACCTCAGTTCTCAGACCTCTGTTCTCAGACCTATCAAATACAAATGTAAAATTTCATAAAAATCGGCCATATCGTTTCTCAGGAGTTCGACCAAAGACCAAAGATGACACGATATTCTTATATGTTAGATATATATAGATCACCTTATACATCTTACTGATAACCATTAAGTTAAATTAATAAAGTCCTAAATTCTAAAAGTAATAAGGTAAAATTGTGCCCCACGAAAATGTTTTCTTTCGATCTCGTAATAAATTATTCGTTCAGTTACCATCGGAAAATATACAAAAATTTCATATTTGTGTCGTGAGTGCCATCTATAACGTACTAAAAATAACGTAATGGTTGATTTTAGTCTACTTGCGTTTGTACAAATGCTTACGACAATGATTAATAGATGGCGCATTCACTGTTCATTCAATGTTAATATTGGTTTGTATCAATTTCACAAGATGGCACTACTTATAATCAAGAAAGTCATTGATGTCTTTGTACATTTTTATTTGCGTCATTCATTTTACGTAATTAATGCTATCATCTTACTACCTTCAAATAGAATAGTATTTGATAAATGTTGTACCAAAGAGTACTATATTGTACTGTTTTAGTACGCCATTGATGTGAAACATCTATAGGTGCGGGTAACCTGATTTTGCCATGACGACACAAAACACAAAAT
Organism: Antheraea mylitta; assembly: GCA_014332785.1. Classification (NCBI taxonomy): domain Eukaryota; kingdom Metazoa; phylum Arthropoda; class Insecta; order Lepidoptera; family Saturniidae; genus Antheraea; species Antheraea mylitta. Next base: position 2,043,493 of record JACEII010000011.1, read on the forward strand.
CTGTACTATTAACATAATACTCAAAAAAACTTTGCAATCCTATCTATATAATAAACATAAGATTCACATCGTTATTATTTAATATTCTGTGACGTCATACACATGAAAGTTAGACGCGTAAATAGAACCAGCATATTGCTTTCAACGTCCATGCCACATTGAAAACACCGGTTCTCGTCCGATCACCGAAGTTAAGCAACGTCGGGCGCGGTCAATACTTGGATGGGTGACCGCTTGGGAACACCGCGTGACGTTGGCTTTTTATTGCTCAAATTAATCTTCAGTATTTTTATAAATGACAATATTTTTTATTTTTTTGAAATTAGATATAATATAAGGTTTTTATAATCTCATGTAATTTGATTTTTATAATCTTATAAATATAGATATAATTGATCGAAATTTGTTCTACGTAAATTCAAAACAGTCTGTACAACCTCATTCGGATAAGGGAAGAACGTGACAGCACCTACTAATTAACACAATAATATTTTACCGATTATTTACTTTGAAGAAACATTTAAGTGTGCAGACTTACACAAAGATCGGTCAATGTTGGAAATTATAATATAACATGTTTAGAATATCATGAAATTTGATTTTTTTTTAATTTTATAAATATACATTTGAACTGATTAAAGTTTGTCCTATGTAAATTCAAAAAATACTGGATAGATATCAATTATGTTTTTTTATATCATAGGAGACAAACGAACAAGCGGGTCACCTGATGTTAAGTGATCACCACCGGCCAAAGACACTAGTAACACCAGGGGAGTCGTAAATGCGTTGCCAACCTATGTTGGTTGAGTAGAAAAATGGGAAGGGGGAGAGAAGATGGGAGAGGAGGGGATTTTATTTTTAACTAGCTGTACCCGCAGCTCCGCACGCTTTATTTCTAAATAATATTAAAAAATTATAAAGTTGTGAGACTATGTACAATTACAGAAATGCTCCTTAAAACAATTGTAAGTATGAAACGCACGCCACTTACAGTAACATATATAGGTACATTAGATATATAGATACTAACCTAATGAGGTTTACCATCAGCAACATATTTGGAAATTTTAACCCACCACTAAGTGTTAGTGCTCACTTACACTGTACAAGGAACTAATGAAACAATAACATAAAATATTATTATAAATATTTACATTTACATTACATTTAATACACATTGCCATCATAATTTCGATTTTGTGACTATACAAAATATAAACGTTTGTTTGTTCCGCAAGAAATTGTATTATGGAACTCTTTACGTAACACGTTTATGGTCTAAGATCTTATAATTAATACCTCTTCTAACTTCAAAGTTACTAATAATTATAATGTCGAATTATAAACAATAAACTCATAATTATTTCTCTTATTAAAAATAAAGAATAAGTTGAAATATTTCTAAATGCTATACAGACAAAGTCGTAGGGAACAGCTAGTCTAAAATAGAATAAACTCAATTACTTTTTTAAGGTTCTCCACCTACCAGTGAAAGTCTTGTGAAAATCGGTCTAACCGTTTTGAAGAAAGCACTGTGGGCGAAGCCACGGTTAACAGCCAGTATCAACTAAAATTGCTTGAATTATTTATTATAAAGTCAGCTATCTGCCAATGAAAGTTTCGTGAAGATCAGTCCAACCGTTTTGGAGATAATACTATGGGTGAAGCCACAGTTAACAGCTAATCAAAATGAAAATAAACTAAATTACTTGTTATAATGTCTGCTATATATTGGCAAAACTTTCCTGAAAATGGGTCTAACCATTTTGGAGATAGCATTGTGGACGAAGCTGCGGTTGACACCTAGTCTCATTTAGATTAGCCTAAGTAACCCGCTGTAATTTCAGCTATCAGTCAGTGAAATTCCCCTCAAAATCGGTCCAGCCGTTTCGAAGATTACCCGAAACAAACAGACAGACAGACCAACAAACATTTTAAACACTGCATTTTTGTTATCAGTATCATATTATTATCATATTTGTATCAGTGTGTATACTGTCGTACCGAATCAGTCATTTTTTGTTTTGATATTACATACATACACTTAATTTTTATTATATGTATAGATAGATTCATACACACTTGGTTCTTATCTAAAGTAAGTATGTATCTTGAGCTAATAAATTTTAAGAAACTACATTTTTATAAGCAATACGCGTTATGCAATGTCTGAAGTTTGGGCAAGCGGTATGCTGTGCATACGCAGAACTGTGAAAATAAATAGATAGTACTGTTTACCTAGAATTTATTTTACGCAAAATATATTTTTTTCTCTGTATATAAAATATATTGTTATGATAGGAACCAACGCCGGCGAAGTCGCGGGTAACAGTTAATTTGAAATATATGTATTTTGATGTGAAACATCTATAGGCGCGTAGGCGCGGGTAAACCTGGTTGTTGACGTGGCGAGTGTGTGAGACATGGCGTACGATGTTTCACATTTGCCAGGCGTCCCGTAACGGCTCAGTTATTTTTTTATATACTTATGGTTTTCCTTAATCCCATACATTTAAAAGGATAGAATTACTGTAGGAGCAAAAATCACAATAGCCTTTGAATACTTGGGAGATACCTTCTATTTTACGTTTAATATGATTACAAACATAGAAATAACCCCAGCACAGACAACTCTACACCTTTAAAATTACAAATCGTAGTAAATTACTTAACAAGCAATAAGTTTAAAATATATGGAGCCTCTATTAATAAGGTTTTCATAAAATCTATGGATGGTTATCTCAAAATTTATTTAATTTGCCATTGAATAAAAAATACGTATAAGAACCTATTCTAACTTTAACAATTTTAATATACATGTCGGGGATTTCCTAATTTTTTAAGTGGTAACTGTGGTTACAATTACCCGTTGATTGCGATGGCCGTAAATTAATAAACTTTAGTGATAATATAAATAAACAAAAAGTATTATTTACTCATCCGATATTAAAACTATACTTGTTTGCCTTTCATTAGAAGCCGTTTGTCTTCATACGTGACTGTAGAATAAATATTCAGGCAAACTTAATTTGCAAATTTTATAACAGATAAACTATATTTAGTTCACTCGACTAATTAAAACCCGTTTTCACCTTGACGCAATTAAAATAGTCAAAGGGTTTTTAGTTGTTCGTTTACGTTAATTAAATACTGTCGTACAAACATACCATATTGTTGCAATGTAAATTTCGATTTCGTTGAAATGTATTGTAGTAAAAGTAATAATATTTAGATCAAAAGAAACTTCTTAAAGTCTACTATTACTAGTCAAATTAATTATCGGTACGGAAAGAAAACGTGTACATCAATATTATGGATTTCTAAAATGGTTTATATATGATTATTTTTTATTTATAATTCTTGGAATCTATGAAATCTCTTTTAAAAGTACGAGATAAATCTGAGATGCGTTGAGAAAGTTCCATTCTCTTTTAACAAAAGATGAGAAGAAATTTACGCAGGCTGTAGTGACAACGGATATCAATGATGGATTGCTGTTAATGCTCGTTAGTTAATGTTATTTTTGGATAGTGCTATGCTCGTCATCAGGCACGGTGCAGCCACTTTGCCATAATACTATAATAAAAAGTTGGATTTAAAACGATTTTACCAGTAAGCGATAGTGTCCTAGACTTAGGACAATATACATTAAATTTGATTAATGTGAATATGGCTGCAAGTAACGCTAATTATTTATTTTAATTCTACTACTCTCATTACCAAATAGAGACTTCTGCCTTTTTATTACTCACGAACTTAATGATTGACAATTTGAAAATACAAACAAACAATCCAATCTTATTAAATCGAATGAACTTGCGGATTTTCAAAAACTGGTTCCAAGCAGGATATTATTAAAACTTGATCTTTAATAAGTCAGTCAGCAAGATAAAACTGACAACGCTGGCTGGTTTTTAAAATTTATTTCCTTATTTTTCTGTCGTACACAAAGAACATTTATTTTATTGTTTATTTTAGAGAAAGCTTTTCATGATTATGTCAGTTACCTATTCGTATTTAATTCATCAGTATATATAAACATTTACACGATATTTTAACTTCTATTCATTTAAGGATATTAAAAAAATGTACCATAAACTGCACCATATTTGTGAACGGGTTATAATTAAAAAAAAAACGTTTTATTAACAAGAACAACATTTTTTTTTCTAAACTTGTTATTTTCGCAAAAGGGTCATTTGGAATTGGTAAAAGAAATGGAGAGAGGGCTGATCGCGATTTGATACTATTCAGTAGTTTATATTTGGTATCATAATAGCTGTGTAGCGTACTACGCCGAGACTAATATTTAAATTGCTGTTAACAATATGTGTATATATAGCAATTTTGTGCGAATTACGAAATTCTTTTACTAATAAGTCACTGTGGCAAATCCATATAGACACAATATTGCAATTTACACAGTAGACAAAATTAATGATTTAAATTAAATATCTTGAGGTATTATATTGTAATTAAAGTCATTCTGTTGAACGGGGCTAATAAACTTTCAATTTCCACATTAAGTAATGCAATTAAACTAAAGAACCAGCCAATAAACAACAAAGTGGTAACAATAGTATTTACTTTCTATGATTATGAAGATAAGTTTTAACCTAGATTTTCCAGATAAACTAAGTATAAGAACTTCTATCACGCAGCCCAACGGAAAGTCAATAAACCCTTCGATATAAATACTATAATTATTTTTAATACTAACTTTTTGTTTTGGTATAGCTCCAAGAATCACGTGCCAAGAAAATGGCACACTTGGGGTTCCTTCTTATCTAATTGTACACTATAATATGTTTTAGTGTTTTTATAAATAAGATAGATTAAATATAATACGGCAGGTCGGCACATGAAAGCGAATTAATTTATTATACAGCCGCTTACAAGTTAAAAATACAATATACAGTTAAGTACAGCCGATTTTACAATAAATGTTTATTATACTGAATTCATTGCGGCAATTCAGTGGTTGTAATTTAGATAAAAGTTATTGTGGGGTTTGTGGAGATAAACGATTTTATTAAAGAGGCTCACAATAAACACGCTGCTTAGTACTGTTTCAATTTTCACTACGTTCTCATGTTGACACCGATATATAATGCCTTCAGAGGCTTATGTTGTAAATCCAAAGCGCCCGAAACCGAGCCTCAGGACTTAGTAAATATCAAGGTAAGGATTATTATGAAAAACGAAATATTTCGTACAAAACGGATTTATTATATTATATTCTACGATGTGTTCGCTATTAAAGTATTACCTGTATTAACTAAAGTAACGTATTAGAATATTCATTTAAAATTCAAATCGTAGTGTAGTTGCAGATTTGCCAAAGTTATTATAGGACGACGCGTTGTATATAAACTAGAAGAGTTAACCAGAATCGCGAAGTATTTACCCGATTAGGTCTCCCACGGCAGCGGCTCAAGCCTAGGTTCGATCCCTCGGTAGGGAGCCCTTGAGTGCGTTGCTCGCGCGATACAGTGACACAAAATCTTCCATCACTGTAACAACATTACACATATCACCCCCACGCACGTGCACGCATACACGCTTACGCTTGAAAGTAGAAGGGTTTTGTTTCTTTCTCTTAATGAACTGAAATAGTTTGGAAAACTATCCGACATGAAATATATCTAGGAGTTGTTGAGGTATGTATGCTTGGTACACATATTTGCTCCAACAACTCATATATGTATGAATAGTTAGCTTAGGTCAGCTCAGACAGGTTTTGTAGGTGGTAGAGCCCCACTGAAGCTATTTCTGGTTTCAGCATGAATGGGTCGGTTCCTCCGGGGTAGTACCACCCCTCTCACAGATAACCGACGTGAAATAACAGTGCTCGCATTGTTGTGTTTCGTTCGGTCAGAGAGAGAGCCGGAGGTCCATGTCCCTTCCTCTTTCCTTCTTTCCCTTTCCTTCCCTTCCCCTCCCCTTCTCCCATATACAGGCTGGCAACGCACTTGCGACGTCCCTGATGTCGCTAGTGTCTATGGACGGTGGTGATCACTTAACATCACGTGACCCACCAGTTCGTTTGCCTCCTTTGATATAAAAAAAAAAAAGGTCGCGAATTGCATGTATCAGGCAACAGCCCAAGCCGAGGGTGCCGTGCACCCTTGAGCCAGTTGCTCAAATAATATCGGCTGAGTGCCGCAAGCGCTCACCTTAGTAGTCCGGTGAAGCTGTTAAGACCTTGCTGGGTCAATAGCGTAGTCATTTCGAAAAAAAAAGCGAATTATTTGTTTTTTGTCTCTTACTGTAAATCAAGGATCACAAAGAATGTTATAAATAGCAAAGACATATTGTCAACCCTAATAACTATACATTATAATATTTTTAACACAATAAGTTAGACATTACTAGAATATGCATGAATGTAAACATATTCACATTCATACAATTATATACATTTCAACGTTACATATTTCATTGATGTTCTCATACCTAATTCGTATTGAAGGAAGTTGTTTATTATTTCACATAAGGAAACTCCAAGACAGGAATTTACGCATGTTCAACACACTACATATGCATCGCGGTTACACCCGAGTTGCAGCTTTACGTATTTGGCCCATAATACCTTGGCTCATACTTCGTTCTTACTCACAGTTCTAATGATAATTTCTCTGAACTAGAGTCGTAGTGTGATATTAGACCTTCGTCAATGAACAAACTATAAAATCCAAGAATATTTTTTCAAATATAACTTACTGTTCGATTGAGAGATTAACGTGTTTCAAAGACAAACATTTTGAGTAAGAGTATATATCTATATACATCAAGATATTATTGACAGTATAGAATACCTATTGTATATTAATTAAAACTCAGCTCAATTAATTAAGTAAATTATTCTGCGAATGAGTTAATAGATACTTTATAAAAAGTGTAACTGAATAATTACCTCCCTGACGCATACTTATGTAACTAAAATAAAATCTTTAATACTAAGGCTAATACTTTGCAATTATGTGTACCGATAATTAAAATAAAAATATGTTAAATGTGTATTTTATTTTACTATAAAAAAAATCGGTTCGATTACTACATAAATTATTATTTATCACAATATGGTGAAGTGTCCATTTTAAATTATAATAAAAAGATGATAGAATTCAGAATATAATTCTAAATATAATTTTGTAAATGGTAGAGCCACGCTGAAGCTATAACTGGTATCAGCATGAATGGGTCGGGTCGTCTGGGGTAGTACCACACGACCCACAGAAACACCGATGTGAAGTAACAGTGCTGGTATTGTTGCATTTCGTTCGGCCAGTGAGAGCGCCGGAGGACCACCTCCCCTCCCCTCTTCCCTCCCTCCCCCAGACACAGGCTGGCAACGCACTAGCGACTCCCCTGGTGTTGCAAATGTCTATGGACGGTGGTGATCACTTAACATCAGGTGAATCGCCTATTCGTTTGTTTCCTATGTCATAAAAAAAATTCAGTATAGGGGAATAACATCATTTATATATACATACATTACTCAAGTAGGTACTAACAATGTTATGATTTTAAATGACGAACGTCATGAGTGACTCCACAGTATTTTACTGCTGCCGAGCGCTATAAAATAATCAATGTACAATTTATATAATGTATATTATCCAATACGTTAATACTTATAGGTCAACGGAAAATTTAATTAAAACTGTATGAGATTAAATTATGAGTAGATGTTGTTGAAGGTAATAAGGTGAAATTCTAGGAAAAACATATTATCTTTTATTATATTTAATTTCAGTAATAAAATTCGTACAAGCCATTTCTTTTAAATCCATTGTTATAGTTGAAGAATTAAGATAACCATTAGTATACAGAGATAAGAAATCAAAACAATATAATTAATGTTGTTCGTAAGATATCTTGGTTTTACCTTATAACTTCGGAAATACCAACGGAAATAATAACTTCACGGTAATCCCCCTAGCCACAAAACCTTTGGCATGTGGTCTGCCCTACTTTCAAGTTCGTGCGTATATAATATTCATTCCGTGTGTGTATTCTAGACTAGCCTCTGCCCGCGACTTCGTTCTCGTGGAATAGTTACTTTGGGCTAACGCTAACACGTAACGGAAGCTCTCAAGGGGGAAAAAAACGATTTTTAAGCGTTCTTCATTGATGCTCCGTTCCTATTGGTCTTAGTCGTGATGATATATGGCCTATAACCATTCTCGTTGAATGAGCTATATAACACTGAAAGAATTATTCAAATCGGAATAGTAGTTCCTGAGATTACCCCCTACAACGTTACAACATCACAACGTCACAAACTCACAAACTTTACCTCTTTATAATATTAGTATAGATAAATAATTAGTGGAAAATTAATTCATTCGCAATAATTTGATGTACAATTATTTATATTTTCAATAAAGACTTCATTGTAATTTCATGGGGTCAGTCAATTTCAGTAATTGGAATGAAATTATTTGGGCACTAATAAAGTAGGTATATACCTGTTACAATTAGTCACTACTGCTAAAGAAAAACATTCAACACAGCATATTTAATGACGTACTGCTTTAGAGATTATAAACGGGAAACATTTCTATGAGTAAAGTTAAATTTATACAATTATTAGATCTGTCGACGCAAATGCGCGTTCTACCGTCAAAGAATTTTGGACTGATATAAATATTCCGCGCTACCCTCCACTAGTGTTTTCCATACTTTTTAGGCCATGCCCCACCTTACCTTTTCTAAAGATTTATGCCCCCCATACATAATTATTAAATTTTGAAAATTGTTTTGTTTTCTTAAAAAATAGGAATGATAAATTTTAGGAAGAAATCACTATGAAGTTGTTATCAAAACATCGTATGTAAAATATCAAAACATGTAATGAAAAACTTATTTGACTTGACGACTCTAATTACTCAGTTGATATTTTGGTAACGTTAAACGAAATTATAGCAATTCCATAAATAATAGTTATTTACAGCATTTTTTAAGAATCTACCTTTTTTGTTAAATTTATCACCGGTATATGGCATTGCATTTAAATAACCTAACGACGAAAGGGTTAAAGTCATGTCGAGTCCATTTTTTAATCGCCCCTCTTAACTATCAAATTGCCCCCCTGTGGGGCGTGGGCCCCACGTTGGGAAACACTGCTCTAATACGAAGCAAGCTTATAAAAGGCTACCCTTGACAGCGGCTCAAGGCTTTTTCATATCAAATAAGAGGCAAATGAACAGGCGGGTCACCTGATGTTAAGCGATCACCGACATCCATAGACATTAGCAACACCATAAAAGTCGGAAGTGCGTTGCCAGCTAGTGTTTTGGAGGAATGGGAGGAAAGGGGATTTGGAGAGAAGATAGGAGGGGGGAAAGAAGAGGGGAGAGGAGATAGGGCTCCGGCACTTTCAATGTCTGAACGAAACGCAACAATATAAGCACTGTTACTTCACGTCGGTTTTCTGTGGGTCGGGTAGTCTTACCCCGAGCGAGCCGGCCCATTCGTGCTGAAACCAGTAATAGTTTCAGCGTGGCTCTACCACTTACCTACCTATTTTTTAGGTCCGTTCCCTTGGCGTGAAATCCTTGAGTACGCTGCTAGCGCAATATCACTGAAAAATGTCTGTCATTAGCTTAACAACATTACACAGATCATCTCCACATACTTGCACACACATAAGCACATATAGTAGAAGGGTTTTATTTTTATCTCTTATTCGAACTGAGTTTAATTAGTTTTGCTTAGTTGTCAGATACTAAATACACGTATGACTTTGTGAATTACAAAGGATTCTTTTGCCATGCATTAGAGATGAACAGAAAAGTGTTAAATTAGGGTGCAAGTAAATAGACACATAAACAATGAATGGTCTTGATATATTATTACTACAATACTACAGCTCTCGCTTATTTTTTGGTCGTTCTGAATATAGCTTAAGCTCGGACTTGTGCATAATATAGTCAAGAATTTAATACAAAACAAAGTTATATATGTTATTTTTTTTTTATTGAAGCACGACAAAGTGACTGCACTATGCCTGATGGTAAGCATAGTACAATCCAAGAACAGTGGCGACCACCGCGAGACAGATCATCCATCGTCGGTCGCCACTGTCACGTCGGCCATAATGACGAAAGTCACCCGGTACTGGATATGCACAGGCTGATCCCGAAACGCGACGCGCAAAAGCGAGTCACTATGACGGGCTTTTTCGCCATGTACATGGTGGTTGCAACCCAGTCGGGCTGTATAAACCCTACCACCCCGCTATCGCCATTGCCTCGTTCGTTGATCAGCAGGGTGCACCACGTGCAGGTGAGGTTGGCTTGGGTGTCTCAAGTCTTAAGATGTTACTCGACACCCCATACACCCTTACACATGTTTTTAAGGTAGAGATCAAAAACTGGCATTTATTTAAATTATCTTAATACTACATATAGTATTACACGTATTATACCTAAACTAACGGGCCCGGCGGACTTTGTCCCGTCACTGAAAAAAAAACAAATAATATACTTAAACTTTCCTCATGAATCACTTAATCTACTTGTGAAAACCGCATGAAAATCTGTTCAGTACTTTTTGAGTTTATCGCGAACAAACAGACAGACGTGGCAGACGACTTTATTTTATTATGTGTAGTAATTTATGTCCTGTACATCTGTATTCAGAACGATCAACAACTTTAACGAGGAATTGCACTACTTACCTACTACTGCTCTCTCTGAAAAACAAAAGGCAATCTTCTACGATGACCTAATTCATGCGGTTGGGTATTTCTTAATACCTCACCTGACTTGCATGATATCAATTTATAAATCCTGCGGCTGAACAAATGAGTCATTTTAATTATATGATAAAAAAGTTTATTATTTTCATTTATCAATTTAATCATACTTGTAAATTCTTATCCACACTTTCTGAAAAATGTACATTGACTAAGTAGTATTATGGATACATTATATATGACAACAAAATAATAAAATCGAAATTAATTCTAAATTAACAATTATCAGTTTGTGACAAATTTTAGGCTATTAAAACTCCAGGATAATCTCGCGGCTATTTTATTTAGCTTATATACTAATAACCATTATTTTATTGCCATTCTGCGGTTGTCACAAGTCCAGTAAATTTATGAAGACCAGATCAAAAAAAATCTAACCTAATTATAACCTAAAAATATAACCATTTTTTATAGTAAGTACTTGAATGACACAATTTGTTGTGCGTGCTCAACTTTGTGGAGTATTTATTTTTAGCAGAGATATAAAGTGATACGAAATACCCAAAAATAATGATACTCTATTGTATTCATAATAATATGAACAGAGATGTATGCACAATTTAAATACGATTGACGTAATATTGTGAAGTTGGATTGTGGGAGGCTCGTTCTTATTTGATTTCGAGGAACATGAATGCGCGCGTGCGTCGCCTCACGGAATGCAGATTGAAAGAGCACAAACTAGTATGAGAACATGCGCGGGGGCACGTCACTGCGTCAAAGACACGCCCGTGCCTCGAATCTACTCGACATCCTTTCACTGTCTAGTTCTAGAACATTGTAACGATATTATTACACAGTCACAACGTTAATAATATAATGTTGCTTAAATGTATGTCTGTCTATATTATTTACTAGCTGTGCCCGCGATTCTGTCAGCGTGAATTCTTATGTAGATAAACAATGACTAATAGAATCATCTGAATATTAAGTCCATTTACTTATTTACTTTTCTCTCGTACTTAAATTGTCATTAAAATTACAATACTTTTTGATAGAGTAAACGGAGAGAGGGGGAGGTGAGCCTCCGGCGTTCTCACTGACTGAACGAAACGTAACAATGCAAGCACTGTGACTTCACGTTGGTTTTCTGTGAGAGGGTGAGAGTCCGTATTACTTATTCCAAGACACCATCATTTTTTTTTCTCACAAAATCTAAAAAAAACAGATACGTTAGATTTACATTCTTATTATATGTATAGATTACAGTTTTTGTTTCATAAAACATCGTCAAATTTTATTCATCACTGAAATTCGTTCCAAGTAAGTATGTATAGTCTACATTTTTTCGAACGACATAAGTTGCCAATATTGCATCAGACATTATCGAATACTCGTTATTTCTTCACAAAAATGTTCGAATCGCGCTGTGACGTAAAGTGATTTTCATAGTCTTTTAACTATGAACTTACGATACAAAAGGTCTTTAACATTCAAAGAGGTTTTAATAAGAATATATTAAACGAATGTATAAAAACTTTTCTCTTTTACACATATTTCAACCAATTTTGATAACATTATAAGCTTTTTTTTTTTTTTTTCGAAATGTAACATTATAAGATTTAGGCTAACACAATGCTTAACCGTCAAGATATCTGATTTCATATAATACCCACCTACGGAGTTGCGTGTTGGATTCCAGTTAGGGTTAATTAACTACAGAATTTACGAGTTGTAGTTATCATTATTGTAGTACATAATGAAAACTAATAAAATAGAACATAGAAGTTTTTTCATAAAACTGACAAGTAATTTACGAACTTACATATCTATATCTCGCATGCAAATATGTTAGTATATATAATGACATAACAAACCCAAATTATATGAAGAAAAACTGCAAAAGATTGAGGAAAATCAAGTTAAAACCAGTTGTTTTTGACATTTGCAGTCGACCTTGAGGATGATGATGGATTTTGTATCGTAGTGTTATACAGTGCCAAAACACTTATTTTTTGCAAACCGAATTACTAATAATTTAAGATTCTTTCCATAGATATTTCGAGATATGGTTACTTTGATATTTTACTATCTACGACCTTGTATATGTTATTTAACTTCAATACGTATGCATAATTAAGTTACAAGTTTAAGTCACTGACTTGTATATTGCTTTTGACATCAACAGTATAAGTGGAATTATATTAGCAGTTTATAATCTTACGATAACTTCTATAAATCTTGTTTCTATGCTGATACTAGTCTTACTAATAGGAAAGCTTTAGAAAATATTTTGTACTTAGATTTCCATACTTCATAATTCTCATAACGACATTTGCTTCAATGAAATTTATTTGTAAATATAATTTTAAGCTAGTCTATTATTTGTCATAATAGTATTTTAGTTTTTAGGAGACACAATAATACCTTGATTATGTAACACGCATGTATGTATGTAGTAGGAACGCATGCAAAACAAGAATACATAGGTATATAATACACAGTCCGCGCCAACATTTTGACCGTTTTGAATATACCTTCGTAAAACACAAATGTAGGTATAAATTGGTACGTATTATACGTATAACATCAAGACAACTAAATGATAATTTTGAATTACCATAACAATATTTGTTTTGTATTAAACCTCGATGATATTATGCGCAAGCTCGAACTTACAGCTATATTCAGAGCGGCCAGAAAGATTGACGAGGACTGTATATTATGACTGCGCAATCTAATGATACATTGCGCAGAGTGCGCGTCACGTGACCGACCGAGGGATTATGGAATATGGAGTCATAGGACACGATAAGTGAGTTCGGGGAATCAGTGTTGTGAGTTGTGACGCGAAGCGACGAAGGGCGCGCGGTGGTGTTGCGCGGAGGGGGAAGCGCGGCGGCGCGGCGAGGTCGTGGGTGTGGTGCACATGCGCCGCCACGCCGCGCCGTCCGTATCGCTTCAAGGTGACCCTCAATTCGCCGAGCAAGTGTTTTACGTCGTTGACGGCATTGTACAACGTTCCTTTCACTTCTATAACGCGCTCACCAATATACCGGTATTCGCCTAAACGCGGATATAATTATTATTTCTATACCTGTGGAATTTATGCCAGCACCCTGTGGTCACCAACGCTCCTCGTTCATCACCTATTATCTCAGTCTTTGCGACTGACAAGACAAATCGATATGCGTCAAGCACGAGACGTCGTGAGTACTTAAACAAATATTTGATCCAAATTTTCCTTTAGCACACTAGTTTATGAAGCTTTGGTGAACTTTAGTTTATGATAAGAATTCGCTATTATGCATTATGCATTATAACAATTAGCTTAAATTCTAGTCGGCTTTTTAAGATAACACAGTTGTAATAAATTAGATGTGTTTTTCTTCTATTCCAAGTTTTTGTCTTGCAAAAATTATTATGTCATAATTAACATAAGTATTAAACTGTATGTTGTTTTAATCATATATTTTTCTTAACTTTCAAGTTCTGTGGCATTGATAATAATTATTAGATTCTTATATTCTAGGAATTAAAATAGGTAGGAGCACGTATGGATATTCTCTTCATATTAGTATGAAAAATACGTATCTGTTCTAATATTATAATTAAAATATTTCTTTATATATTACATTTAGACAATAAATTGATATATAGACCTTTATATACAAAGTCCTGTGAAGGTCAAACGCAAGGTCATTCAACTAACGACCAAGACCAGTTAGCGGTCTTTAAGTTATTGATAGTTATCATATAAATGGCTGTATATATAATCAAAATTAAAATGTAATAGGTGTTTTATAGTGGAATTGTAGAATAAATATTGCTAATGAAAATTTATCATTAAATTATTTCAGCATAACAACACATTGACAGGTAATTCTGTTATAATTTATAATTTAGATTAAATTTAAGTTGAATATATATTAATATTTCTGTTGGAAAAATAACAAAAAGGACTACATTTGATATTGGTAAGTAAATGTATGACGTATTACTCAATTTATAAGTTGATCGCTGTGTTTAAATATATAATGATGTTGTTTACGTTATATATTCACACTTATGTATTAGCACATATGTTGGACAGATAAAACTAGTTTTTGATCGTGAAGTTGCTCTTGAATAAACTCAATAATGATAATTCCGGAATCATGACTTTATGAACTTTATTAACATCAATCAATATAGCGTCAAATTTTCCTTCCAAATGTTTGATATAATTATTATATTGTAATTTATAACACCACAATAATATATAAAATTGAATAAAATAATATAGTCCACGGTAAGGCAGTTTACAATAACTACTTTATCATAAAACAGTTTACTTAAAACAATTAAGTATTTAAGATTTGCGGTGTTATTGCTGTAGTCCGGTGTAGCTGTTAAGACCTTGCTGGGACAATAGCGTAAACATTTCGAAAAAAAAAAAAAATAAAGGTGTCATTGCTTTAATCAAGCTTGTTGCGTATTTTAATTTATAATATTAATCTTAAGCCAAAGTTTATCAAGAGTTATTTAAAATATTTCCATTACTGATTTGATAAAGTAATTTTCTACATACAAGTAAAAATATCTTTAGACGCCACATAAATAAATCACAATTTCTTTGAAATGTTTATGTTATTTTGTTTGAAAGTGAATTTTATCACTGATCGGCAATCAACAAAATATTTCCTACCTATGTTATCTCTAAGTATAAAGTATTTATTTGTAAGCTGATATCGTGCTTATCAGTCTGCTTTAAACTGAATTATCATGACGATGCGTCTGGCACACCTAGATTTGATTTTTTTAAATGTCACTAGCCGGTTATTCCCGTGCATTATTTGAAACTTAATACATACAGGTAGCTATTTGTTAATGCTAACTTTATTAAATTGTTGTTACATACTAAGTATCAAAGATACACGCGTCACGCCCACAATAAATAGAACGTAGGTCAAGATTGGCACCTAGAGCGCTATCTAAAGTCAAAAATAGACCATAAAATTATTATTTAAGCATTTTATTGTCTAGATGTTTTAGCATTTGACTACAATCTTAACTTATTTTAAGTGACTCAAAAGAGCAAATGTCGGGTAACTACGTGTATTTACCGATAATATTTTAATTTCAGAATTGTAACTAACCTATTAGGTGCACTAGATGGGCATTTAAAAAGCATTGCCATCATCACAACGTTTTTCTCCACTGAATGCTCAAGCTTATTTCAATTTGAATCTAAGTCGATCGACGCAGTGTCTGTACACATTACCACAAACCATACCTACCTGTTTTTAAAGTATGTTTTAAATAAAACATATTATATTTACGTGAAAACGTTTGAAATATATATTAGGTAGGCAACTGATTAGCAACTTCGTTTCTGTAGTGTTAACACTTGTGAATAATTACCGTCTTAAAGTAATTATTTAACCGTAATGGTAACAAAAAAATGATTGATCCAATACGTTTTTGGCGTATTCAGAGAGCTGCTGAATGCTATATGTAAAGACTCAACAACTGTACATACTACTTCCGACAGAGTTCTTTTCCTGTAGTCACATCATAATGGTAAGAGTACTACAAGTAAGTCAAACACTAGATTAATTTGCGTTGCGTCTATATCGCGTCAGCGCGGCGCGATCACGAGACATTACACACAAAAATAAACATTGATGTACGTATGCTAAATAAAAGCCAAGAAAGTTTTACGTGCGTTCGTCTGGACATACGAAACAAACAAAAAACTATTTCGGTGTACATCAGGAATTACCCAACAAATGAACAAAATACAAACACTCAATTTTCCGTCTAAGGTAGATAATGCAACTGTGGAATTCTGCTGACAAATATTCACACATATAGATAATATATCTTCTTAGAATGCAACAATGTATAGAAACTTAGGTACTCAATTTGTAAAGTGCTAAATTTTTAAACAACGTTTGATAAAACGATTAAAGACGTAGTCCGGTGCAGCTGTTAAGACCTTGCTAGGTCAACAGCGTAGTCATTTCGAAGAAAAAAACGGTTGAAAACATTCTCAGAAAACATAGTTTGAGAGTTTTTTTTTTTCGAAGTGACTACGCTATTGACCCAGCAAGGTCTTAACAGTTTTACCGGACTACTAAGGCGAGCGCTTAAGGCACTCAGCCGATTTTATTTTGCACGGCACACCTCGGCTTGGCTGTTGCCTGTTGCATGCAAAATCGCGACCTATCATAGATAACCTAGCTAACTATTCACATATGTATGAGTTGTTGAAACGTATATGTGTACCAAGCATACACGCCTCAACAACCCCTCCATATATTTATTATCGGAAAATTGAGTTTTTCAGTTCGATAAGGGAAAAAAAAGTAAACCCTTCCACTTTCATGTGTAAGCGTGTAGGCGTGCACGTGTGTGGGGGTGATCGTGTAGTGATGTAGCGGTGATGTATATTTGTGTGTCACCGTATCGCGCAAGCAACGCACTCAAGGGCTCCCTACCGAGGGATCGAACCTAGGCTTGAGCCGCTGCCGTGGGAGGCCTAATCGGGTGTGCGGGAGCGAAATTAACCCCCAGACCACGGCGGAGTGATCTGTGGTTACGCGGGCGTGGGCGTGAACACGCTCTGTTTCTAGGGACAGGCTAGTACTGATCGTTTAATGACGTGATTGAATCAGGAGGGTCGGTAAAAATGTGTCGCGGACGTTTGCGGCGGATACCACTAACGGACTGGGATGATTCGCGGCTTTTTCAAAATAACTAATCGTAAGTGATTTTACGTACGCCCTGATAGAAGGGATCTCTAAGTCTCTATGGAGATCGACTCTCCGGATGTACCACGGGGCACCGGTCATTTTACGTAAATATAGTTTGAGAGAATTTTACACAAAAGTTTAGACAAGGAAACTTGAATGAAGACTAGGCTAATAACTATTTTTTATTTTAAATCAATATCCTCATGGTCATTTTATACATGTTTTTATGCCTATAAGAATTTGTGAATTGTGTAATAAAAATAATAATATAAAAATGATATGTAGTAGTATTTCATACAAAGTTTTAACTATGTACATCTTAACAATGTTTCACGTTACCCGGTTCAAGGAAATAATATGGATATACATTATTTTCAAAGATAGTAGACCGCTGCACCGCAAAGCTGCATGCATACAGCATTTCGCACAAGTAAATGCAACACGACTATAAAATACATTTATAAATAAAGAAATCGAGGAATGCGTCTGACGTCACAAGCGAGCCCACGCGCTAACCAATCAGATTCAGACACAGGGAGGCACGCCTTGGGATATTCTGATAAGTAATGTAAATTAAAAAAGAGAATGTAGAGTGAAGTATACCATTTTTCAGAACAATATGATTCCTATAAGAATCTAAAAGACTTTTTACAAGTAAAAATAAAAGTTTTAAAAGCTATAAATTTTGCACTGCTCTAACATATGCGATTTTAGCGAGTGGAAACGAGATGACCATACTATATTATTGTCATGAATGAACATCGATGTATCTGTGTGAGTTTGCATCAGCAATGGACGAAGTTCGCTTGTGTGATAGTGTGGTAGTAGTCAGACGTAGTCGGATGCCGTATTCACAGAGACCGTTCCACAATTCACATTTTCTTGCTCAGTCGGTGAGACGTGCCGTAACATTTTAACCGCGCGACCTGTGTTGTATTACTTATTAGTAATTTAGATTTATATTGTGCATAAAAAATGGGTATAGTTATTAACAATTTACCTAGGGTGAGTGTTATAACATTATAAAATATATTTCTAAATAGTGTATTTAGAATTGGAAAGCAACGGTAGTGTTGTAATGACCGCTTTGACCTTGTGAAACTCGCTTACGATAATGAATAAATCGCTTGTTTCGTTGACTTGCAAGAATAAAATTGCAAATGTATACATAAAAATGTTAATGATTATTGTGTAGTGCTTTAAAAAATGTGAATAATCATTTCAAAACGCCATATAGTGTGGAAAATATATGTTAATTTTTTTTACATATTATTATTTGGTACCTTTTTAAACTCAACTAAATATACCTTCAGTTATGTTAAACTGCCACGTTACTGAATAATAAAAAAAATACAAAAGACGCGTGTAAAAATTTTAAGTGATTAAAATAAATCTAAAATTAGCGAGTGTCTGTCAGAACTTTACCCACGTAAAAATTTCGGTCATTGCAAGTGAGGTATATATTTTTAAGTGTATATATTTATTTGCAGATTCGTGAAGAATGCGAAGTCCTTCATATATCAGACAGGCAGCTTAGGGAGATCATGAAGCGACTTCACCAAGCGTTACTTGATGGACTCGGCAAAGATACACATGCAAAATCCATAGTAAAATGTTGGCTAACCTATATTCAAGATTTACCAAACGGAAAAGGTGATGACGTGTTATTTTATACGGACTAGGTATACAATCTAGGCAAAAAAGCTGTAGACAGGCAAACATAAATATATTATATCTATCCCGTTTTTGTGTGCTGGTTTCCGATTTAGAGTTTCGGTCAACAACGGGCATTGAATGAATATGTTTATCCTTCGTGGAACACTTGTGAATGAACCAAAAATACTGAGTGTAGATCTTTTCGTTCGAATTCGAATATGAAATATTTTTTTGGCGGTAGGAACATTCGAACGAGGGTTTATTGCTAACATTAAAATCGAGAAATAAAACTTATTAATATAAAAACACATCAAAATCCTTCGATGTTATTTGGTGGTTAAAATCCTTTTTTTGTTGTTTTAGAACGAGGCAAATTTTTGGCGTTAGATTTAGGGGGTACTAACTTCCGAGTATTAATCATTAATTTAGGGGCGAATCACTTTGATATGCAGTCGAAAATATATGCTATACCAAATCACATTATGACTGGCAGTGGTATTGCTCTCTTTGACCATATTGCTGAATGCTTAGCCAACTTTATGAAGGTAAATCAAATTTCTCTTTATAATCTGCATATTTTTTAAATTATTTAAATTTTGTTTAATATTTATGAAAATTATAAACGAGCCTATATTTTAAATTTAGGAACATAACGTTTATGAAGAACGGCTAGCTCTTGGATTTACATTCAGTTTTCCGTTGAAACAAGTTGGTCTTACTAAAGGAATATTGGAACGCTGGACAAAGGGATTCTCGTGTTCCGGAGTGGTTGGCGAAGATGTTGTCCAAGGACTCAAAGACGCTATCGCACGCCGTGGAGTGAGTTTATTTAACAACCACTGTCCTCTTTACAAAAAAAAAATCGTAACGTAATAAGTAAAGCCCTTGAACGAAAAAAAAAAAAACAGTTTTAATAAAAAACTCTTTCCAGGATATAGCGATAAATGTGATGGGCATCCTTAATGATGCTCCTG
This sequence comes from Antheraea mylitta, assembly GCA_014332785.1. Classification (NCBI taxonomy): domain Eukaryota; kingdom Metazoa; phylum Arthropoda; class Insecta; order Lepidoptera; family Saturniidae; genus Antheraea; species Antheraea mylitta. Next base: position 2,063,568 of record JACEII010000011.1, read on the forward strand.
GCACGCTTATGTCTTGTGCACATAAGAACCCAACTTGCCGTATAGGGATAATAATAGGTGAGTTGATGATGATATCAGCTCTCTATCTTCATTCTAAGGCATGATTTCGGAGCCAAAAGGAGAGCCATGTAGAGGTTTTCAACTCATTCTGTTTAAAATCATATAAAATTTAAACCGTAAATTTAAGTTCATTGTAAATCGCGGATATAGTTTTTTACGACTCGCTTGGGAAAACATTACATTTTTATTGCTATTTTATTCATTCAATTACGGACAAAAAACGAAGATGATATTAATAATAATAGTTACCAAAACTGGAAACATGACTGTTAAATTTCGAATAAAATGAAATTCGCTTTGCACGACTTTGCATGCCTAATATATAAAAAAAAAAACAATATTTTTGGGAAATATTCAATAAACCAGTAGGCGTTTTAATCTGCACAGATGTATAGCATATGCGCCTATGTTTGGAGAAATATTTATCGTTAAAATATAATAAGGTAAAAAAAACATTTTCGAATTAACAAAGTTGCACGATGGTTTCTCTTTAACATTTTTGGAATGTGTTACATGATGCAGTGAACGTATCGTACCTTATTAATGTTCATTGAACTTTACTATTGACTCAATCAGTTTGAAAGCCTCTACATTTTACAATATGGTCATCTTCAACACACACGGGGATCCGCTAACTAATTTTCATGAACTCTGACGTCGAGTTACATTTACACCTACCTACCTATAATGCATGTTTTTCCATCTTATAGGACGTACAAATTGACATATGTGCTATTTTGAATGATACGACTGGTACATTGATGTCCTGCGCATGGAAAAACCACAACTGCAAAATAGGACTTATTGTTGGTAGGTTTGACTTTATTATTGAAGTGTTTCGTTCTGTTGTGTGTTTTACTGGTCTATAACAGAGTTGCTAATGTTTGGTGAAAAATGTACTGCATCTTTTTACAAATAATCTTGATTGAATATATGACTTATCTACGCTTGCAACTCGCTTATTACAGTAGTATTAATGTTAAACGTATGTCCTTGATATTGTCATTTTGTATATTTTTATATCGATGATCAACCACGTTGATTTTACTAAACCTTTCTCCGAACTACGGAGATTGATGTTTATATATTTGGTTGTTTACTCAAATACGTCACTTAATTACTGTGAGACTGCTAACAGCTTATGACGTCATATGTGCTTGATTAAACGTACCGTTTGTGGCAAAACCTACATCAGTACTATAAAAACCGTTGCATGATTCATGGTGTGCATGCAAAACAAAACCATGAATACAGAGGGCATTAGAGTATGGAATAACATTGATTTATCCTTTTTCCTATTTACAGTATGTCGTTAATTACATGAGTTAAGCTTTATATTTATATATGTATTTTGTAATTAACCGTTAGATGATAATTGTAACGTTGTCTGTGTATTGACGTTAAATATTTTCTTTCTAACCGACTTCAAAAAATAGGTTTTAAATTTTGTATTTATCGTTTCTTCGTGATTTATAAAGATCTTTTTTATTGAAAACGAGACATTTACAAGGGGTTGGTTCCGTTTTAATTTTATTATAAATTTAACCTCGGACTTCGAAAATACACCAAGAAGATGCTTAGACTTAAATAGCAAATGTATACTGATCGTTGAGATAGTTATCACATCTTTATAACAATTCATAGGAATAGGTATGTAATTATGGTCCAGGACGTTCTGATGATTTTAAGTAATTTCTTTTGAGGTCGGTTAAATATATATTTATAATAACTTAATTATGTAAATAAATTGTTTAAATTAGTATTGTTTGATATTTTTAATTTCGATTATAAAAATGCGTTTTAACATTAAAGCATTAGAATCAAGTATCGTCCTTGCAGGTACCGGCAGTAATGCTTGTTATGTGGAAAAGACAGAAAACTGTGAACTATTTGACGGTGAACCGGGAAAAGAAAATCTACTTATAAACACAGAATGGGGTGCATTCGGTGATGATGGCGCTTTGGATTTCGTACGAACAGAATTTGATAATGAAGTTGACGTTAGCTCCATCAATCCTGGGAAACAAGTGTATGTTTAATATATATAATAATCTCATTTGTAGTTTAACCCTTAACTACATATTGTTGCCAATTGTCTAAATTGCACTTCTACATCATTTTATTTAATTAAAATCCGAGTGTGTGGCGTTTTGAAAAGCATGTTAAAACCTTAGTAAATCCTTTACGTGTCAAAGAAGAATTTCATATTACTTTTGTTATATATTTTTTCTTGTTATTTGAAAATTAGTTTCATAATTCAAAATAAAAACCATGAATTAACCGGGTTAAGGGCCGTCTCCTCGAACGATTGGACAATTTTGAGCTTAGTTTTGTATTGTTTACCGATATCGATATATACGATTATTATCCACAAAAACAAATCCATTAAATTGAAACTAATTATGATAGATGGAATTCCCCAGAAACTCGACAAATTTCAGTGTTCAAAGCCAATTATTTTAAAACTCCTAAAAGTTTTGTATAAGATCTCCACAAAATAATATGTCAGATAAAAAACACGTTATTCGGCCCTTTTAATCACGCATTTTGCAGGAGCGAAGCGATAGCAAAAATGATTAACTATCGACTTCAAAACCATAAAATACAGATCATGTAACATATGATTCATGTATATTTGGTTGTAACAAATTTTAATCTTTTATTTTCGGAATAACACTGATACCCTTGTAAGCCTTTATATTTTACCAGGCTAGCTTCGTATGTTACCATACAAAGTCAACATTGTATTACATGTTGTTGGTATACTATGGTAATGAATGGAACATAATGGAATTTGTTATCTGACGCCGATACTTAAAGATTTCCGCTATCGCTTCGGTCTTGTGAAATACGTATTACGGTACCGGTTTTTTTAATCTATTCATTCCGTACGTCGTTAAATTAATGGACAATTTTATATTTACGAATTAGTTTTTTAGATTTATGATTGGATATTTTGAATATAATTTTTTGTAATTTAATTATATTGTAACATTTCATCGAACCTGACGTAGACGATTTTGTAATACTTTAAAAAACGAATAGGTACTACAGAGATATTCAACATTATTTCGTTTTTTGAAATATATTATTGGAGTTTATTTATTCAAGAATGTTGATGAATACTTTTACGAAAACTTCAGGTTCGCAATATGTAATGTGTTAGTACACTTTTTGGTTTCTAATGAGAATCGTTTATAATTTTTAGTAGGTACAGGTACAATGTTTAGCCGCCTTGTTACAAAAACCATTTGGTTTTCCTTAAGTTTTAGTGAGTAATGCATGTGGGGAATTACCGGCAGTGAACAGCGTAACCGGTATACTATAACATGTCGAGTATAGGTGCGGATTGTTTCATCAACTAAATTTCCTTATGTTTTTTCCCTAAATTAATCTCACATCTCCGTCATCGTCTGCGTTGTTTATTATTTTAACTACATATTTTGCTTACAATGCTTATTTCTTTGTAAACAATGTTATCCATTTATTCGCATTATCTGGCGCATGCGCTTCTTCCCGCTTGCCCACATTTCAATGGTAAGAAAACAAATCGCTGAACGGGATACTGCTTATATAAATTGTAATTCCGTAAAACTTTGATAGTTTTATCTTATATTAACGGGCCCGGCGGTTTTTGTCCCTTGTATAATTAATAATAAAATTAATTACTTGTACTTGTATAATAAGAAAAAAAATCTCCATGAATGATATACCTAAACCGTGAATCACTTTATCTACTGGTGAGAACCGCATGAAAATCAGTTCAGTAGTTTTTGAGTTTACCGCGAACAAACAACGTGGCAAAGTACTTTTTTTTTAATAAGAACCAAGTATTTAAGAAAACTAAAGAAATTTGAATTAATAGGTGACCTAAAGAGACTAGTAATTTTTCTGTGAAACGCGCATACGAGAGATCATATGTTATTTACATAACATATACATACGTACGTACGATTGTATATAGTTATCAATAATGGTCATCGTCCACTACGATTTACGATGACTGATGACCTAAAGATTAATACTTTGATACACAAGTTAGTTTACGATAAATGTCAATAATAATTTAGAAAATACAACATTTAATGTTCTTGTGTTCTGAAATGAAATTATATAATTCAAATAATAAATTGTCATTAATTATTGTCATAATTAAAAATTACGAATTATCCTATACAGATAAATAGAATTGGAGTACTTAACTGTTTGTACTGACACAACAGTTTTTCACAAAATTAATATGAGCGTATATACGGTACTTTGGAAAAAACAAATTTTTAAAATTTTGTGTGACCCTACTTGATTTTGGCAATATTGCCTACATGGACAGAGGCCATACCGAAAGAAATAGTAATGAGTAATTTAGGCTATTTTTATTTTAGAAAAAGAATAGGGTTCTGCCAAAATATAATCTATATTTCCAATATACTAATATTATAAAGAAGTAAAATTTGTGACGTTTTAGGTGGTAATCTCAGGAATTACTGGTTCTATTTGAAAAATTCTTTCAGTGTTGTATAGCTTGCTTATCGAGAAAGGTTATAGGCTATATATCATCACGCTAAAACAAATAGGAGAGGAGCACCAATGAAAAATGTTTAAAAATCGGGATTTTTTCTTCCTCTTGAGAGCTTCCGCTGCGTGTTAGCGTTAGCCCAAAGTAACTAATATTACGCGGACAAAGTCGCGGGCAGAGGCTAGTTCTTTATAAAGACACAAATGCAGACGAACTAAAATATACATATTTTAGTAAGAATCCTAATTGATCGATATAGTTTCTGTACTGATAGAGTCAAAGAAAACTAGTAGCGTTAAGTATTTAGAATGTTTTATTTTTGTTAAAGGCAGGAGAAGATGATATCTGGAATGTACATGGGAGAGTTAGTGCGACTGGCCTTGGTGAAGTTTACGAGAATGGGGTTATTGTTCGGAGGACAAGGTTCAGACTTACTGTTCCAGCGAGGCAGCTTTTACACTAAATATGTATCAGAAATAGAGTCCGACAAACAAGGCGACTTCACCAGCTGTATGGAGGTCTTGGAAGAATTAGGTAAGATTTCTTTCCAATTTTTTGTTCCTTGTCGTTTCTCAGATTATCCAAAAATATCTCCTAGAGTTTTGGTGGGATTTATTTAATATGTAAATGTTATAAAGAATAAATGTTACTCGAGGATATGCTGTATGACTTTCTTGGTGAGGTTTTATCGCGAACGCAGTATTTTAGCAATGGTCCGTGTCCTAACAAACTAATAGAGTACTGACATTTCTAAAAATGATTGAAATGCATATATTTTTTTAATTTATTCACATGAAAATTTTTTTCAAAAAAAATCTTAAAAGTACATACACCTTTGTTTTACATTGTTATTATGTATAGTTTACACATATGACCTGTTTACGTATTACTGATTATAATGATATGACAGGAGTTCTTTAAATTACGTCGTTAAATCTACACGATAATTTAACGTCAGTGGATGTTGTTGACCAAACTATTAGCAAATATACACAAATAATTTCGCCATCGATCATTACAATGCGACAATATTTATCGTGCAGACTACGTAATCGCATGGAATTTTATTACACAACCACCATCTCTGTTCCCAATATAATAAAAATCACACACTATAAATAATTGATATCATTGTACCTATATTCGTATAAAATAGGAATCTTGTAAGTTTGTTTAATTGACCTTATAATGATACGTTATAAAATACATAGATAGGATGGACTGTAAAAAAGTCAATTAAATTCTTTACGTCAATTAGTTATAATTGGCGAATAATTAATTCTTTTTTACGTTCCAATATCATCACGATTTCAAATTTTGTATCTCAATCTGTGTTTTATTATAAAAAAATGTGAATCCATTCTATGTATATATTACTGAACATGTCTACGCGCATTAACTATTTGGCTAATTATTTTTGTCGTGTTTTGAATTGGCATAACAAGGTTTTGATGGGAGCAAATATTTGAAAATTGTACGCAAAAGTTAGATATATGGATTCAAGAAAGTCCATATAAAATAAGTAAGTTAGTGGACAGTTGGGATATATTCAAAAATATTGACAGATTTCACAGATTAACTTTCAGTTGGTCAGTTGCCATTATGTATCTATACATGGACGTATGGTAAAAGGAAGATTTTGTCTCATCTATTTTGTTAATACGCCCGTGCAAAGTCATGGCGCGTAACTAATTTAACATAAATATGTATTACCTTTTTAACAATTGTCAGGTGTTGTCATTATTTGAAACAAGAAAATACATTATTACCTAAAGAAAATTATGAAATCATCTTGGACTACAACTTCTTAGAATATAATATACCTACATGTGTTAATTATAATTTTAATAATGATATCAAGTTTCTTGAAAGGTCAAGTAATTAATTAACCACTATCGATGTAGTTAAATTTTAGAGTAACATTTTTTTTAATTTTTGATAATAAGTGAATTGATATTATAATTAGGTGGATATTATTTTCGTGGTTTTGTGGTAATATCGAGAATTATGAGGAATGTAAGATAGAAAGTTTTTAAGGAAGGTGTAGTGGATGTTGCAACTGATGTATGTGGCACTGCTAAAAGAAGAAAAGGAAAAATGCAGAAGAACGAGTGGGTGGATAAGGAGGTCCAACGAGCTGTGTCTGAAAAGAAGAAAGCGTGGCTGGATTGGTTAGCAGCAAAGGCTAATCAAAGAGTGCAAAAGGCAAACGGAAGAGGATGTGGATGATGTAAGAAAGGTTTATAAAAATATGAAAGGGGTAGTGAAGGAAATTGTCAGTAAGAAGAAAGAAGAACGAAAGGAGGAGTATGACAGAAGGCTTTCTGATAATTTACAGAATAATATTAAATTATTCTGGAAGTCAATTAGACTGACCCGAGGAAAAACTGCGAACTCTGAGCTATCTAAGATTAGAGACAAGAATGGTAGTGTTATAATAGGAGCAGAATGTTTGTTGAAGAGATGGAAGGATTATTTCGAAAATTTGTTTGAAAGAGAAGAGAAGGTAAAAACACCTCCTCTTGAAGTGAGCGAAAGTGAACCTGAAAGTGAAATTAGTATGGAAGAGATTATGAAAGCATTGAAAGGCATGAAATCAGGTAAAGCTGCGGGATATGATAGGATATCTGTCGAAATGCTGAAGGCTGGACAGAGAGTGGTAGCCAGTCAGTTGTACTGCCTTTTCAACTTATGTTGGAGGAACGGTCGGGTACCGGCAGATTGGTGCAAGGCTGTGATAGTGCCATTGTACAAGGGAAAAGGGTCACAACAAGACTGTAAAAACTACCGCGGAATTAGCCTTCTCAGTGTTGTCGGCAAACTGTATGCTAAAGTAATAATTGAAAGAGTTATGTTAGAAACTGATGAAAGAATATGGGATGTACAAGCGGGATTTAGGAAGGGAATGGGATGTACGGATCAGGTCTTCTCCTTACGGTGCATAGTAGAAAAAGTTTTGGCAACAAACCAAAAAGTCTATTGTGCATTTGTAGACATGGAAAAGGCCTACGACAAAGTGGTGAGGAATGAGTTGTGGTCGGCATTGTCTATGCATGGGGTGAGTAGCGATCTGATACGAGCATTGAAATCTCTCTATGAGAATTCCAGTGCTTGTGTCAGAATTAACGGAACCTTCACTGAATGGTTTAAGATCCGAAGGGGTGTTAGACAAGGATGTGTAGCGTCTCCGTGGTTGTTCAACCTTTTTATGGACAACTGTCTGACAGAATTGAAAGAGAGAGATTGTGGACTGAAAATGAATGAGCTACTCGTCAAGTGTCTTCTTTACGCCGATGACCAAGTGTTACTTGCATCGTCGGCTGAGGATTTACAGACGATAATGACTGTTATGAATGAAGCCCTGGAAAGGAAGGGAATGAAAGTGAACGTCAAGAAGACGAAAGTTTTGGTGTTTGAGAAGGAAGAGAGAACGACAAAAGTATGTATTAGGGTTGGGGGTGATCAACTTGAGCAAGTGAATGAGTTTGTATACCTGGGATCGATGTTTAGTAGGGATGGAAGGTGTCACAGTGACATTGAAAGGAGAGTAAATGCTGGTAACATGGGGAATGGAGCGTTGCGCACCTTTATGAACAGCCAGAAAATCTCTATGAGGGCTCGTCTGGCTGTGCATAGAGATGTGTTGGTTCCAACACTCATGTACGGTAGTGAAAGTTGGGTGTGGCAGAAAAAGCATGAAAGTAGAATAAATGCAGTAGAAATGAGAGCTTTAAGAAGTATGTTAGGGGTAACACTGTGTGACAGAATAAAAAATAGTGTGATAAGAGAACGATGTGGTGTAAAAGATGTAGTGACACGAGTTGAAAAAGGGATGCTCAGATGGTTTGGGCACGTAGAGAGGATGAACGAGAGAAGAATGACTAGGCAAATTTATAAGGCGAGTATGAATGGGAACGTTGGAAGAGGAAGGCCCAGAGGAACGTTCCTCGATCAAATCGGGGACGTTCTGAAGAAAGGTCGGGTCAAGAGTACTCTAAACCGACGAACATGCATGAGAAGACTGATGAACGTTGAAGAAGCGAAAGATGTGTGCCAGGACCGTAGCAGGTGGAAGGATGTGGTCTCTGCCTACCCCGCCGGGAAAGAGGCGTGATTATATGTATGTATGTATCGAGAATTATGCACTTAATAATTTCTCGATAGTTTCTCAACCTTAATTGTTATATCGATTAAAATAACAATATTTTTAATCTTGTATTTATTATATACATATTAGATTCAGTGGAAAAAAATCATAAGAATTTGCGTCACCACAGTATAATTTTATCCTTCTGTCAATAGTTGCATATATTTATTTTTCGTCATTAGATACCGAATGATTTATTTCTTTAAATTAGTATTTAATTAACCTTGCTTTTATTCATAATATTGATACTGTGACCAAAACGACAGCTTCCTCGTCATATTGTGGCCTTGGTTTAATTTTAAACTGTCGGATTCGGTTCCATATAACTTTCATTAAAATACATTCTTGAATATAATACTTTTTTCAATTTGCTCCGTCACTAATGTGAATGAGTAATAATGTACTTGAAAATGTTTTTCACACTTCGATCATATTTGCCAGTGAGACATGTTGAATATGAACTGAAACAAATTGTTTGTCATGCATGTGACAACCACAATACAGAAATAACAGGTATACTTTCTTTCTTATATTTTACGGTGGCAATTTCGTCTACTGTAAATTGCAATGTAATAATTAATAACAATAGGTGGCTATAATAAAATTAATAGCACAAAAACCATCATTAAATAACTTTTGCGCTACTCCCATACCTGTGAAACGAAGCTTCGAAGACTTGTTTCGCTATTTTTTTAAATCTTTATTTTTGGCAAACAATCTTTCAGATTATTACTGCCTTTTTTTTCTCGATCTGACTACGCTATTGACCTAGCAAGGTCTTAACAGTTTCACCGGACTACCAATTACTGCCATTGTCGTGTTGTTATTAATATTACAAGCTTTGTGTGATTATTTCAATATTCTAACAAGATGATGGTTCCCTTGTTAGAACCTTCCAAGGATCTGTTGTGGTAAGGCAGAACCTATGCTCCATGTTTTTTTTTCCGATTCACGTCACTTGTGCATAATTGCTAAACTACATTACGAAAACACCACCAACAATACACAATATAGAGGCAAATAACACAAGATTATGAATAAAATATAAAGAGCACTACAAGATATTAGAAGATCCCGCCAAAAACTTCCATATAATGCATTATGACAATCTTCGTATAGGTTCATCCGATCTTGTGGGATTGATAGAGAAAGAGTTTAGATACTATTAAATCGTTCGATAATCTTGTCAAGTATGTGATCATTAATCTTAAGGCATTTAACGTACTTTGAAATTATCACGACTTTGTATAATCTTATACCTTTAAACGAGCAATTCTTGTATATTTTTATATTTGTATATATTCAGGATCTCGGAAACGGCGTCATCTATTGCCGCGAAACTTAGTATGTAGGTAGTTTCGGGGACGATAAATCGATCTAGCTAGATTTTATTCATAGAAAACTTTTTTAACTGAGTTTTCAGGCAATTAAATATATAGCTAGAATATAAAGGTAAATTTCGTCACCGCTGTTAAAACAAAAATAGCTCAGATGGAAATCATTTGCTTCGAAAATCCGTGTAACCTCAGTTCGAATCCGAGTGACACCTTAAGACGTATATTATAAAAAATTTAATATGTTAATTTTGTAGGGCAAACCTAACATTTTTTTTTATTTAAAAATGTTTATTTAAGAACCGAGCTAGGCTCGGTCGCCCAGGTATTTTGCATCTATGAATGACAAATCTTGGTGACTTTATACATATAATGCATAGTAATAAGACTAAGATTCATTTATCGCCAACCCATCAAATTTCTTATTTCCATTGCGACAATTGAGTTAACTTATTAACGTGATATTAAATACCGATTTTATCCCGTGTCTTCGCTCGCATTAATTATTTGACCTATGCCTTATGTGTCCTTGTCTATAACCTAACAACGTCTAGTTAAAATTTCATGATCGGTTGAGTAATTAAGGAAAATAGGATTATCTAATAAATTCAGTACATTTTACAAATTACATTAACTCTACGACATTTTTCCTTTTTGGCAATCAACCTTCCAGATTATTACTGCCATTGCGTTGCTAGTATCAAATTGCGGTCACACCGCTCTCCCTTTATATTCTTGAAAATATCTTTGTACGAAATCAACAAAATTGAAAAATAATAATAATACGTCAGGATTGTCACACGCGACGGAAGCCGACATGGCGGCGGTCCGACACGTGTGCGAGTGCGTGTCGCGTCGCGCGGCTCACCTCGTGTCCGCCGGCATCGCGACGCTCCTCAACAAGATGAACGAGCCCAAAGTAACCGTTGGCATCGACGGATCCGTCTACCGTTTCCATCCACATTTCCACGCACTCATGTGTGAGAAGATCTCACAGCTAGTACGGCCCGGTTTGCAGGTAAGTCTATTTTTTTTTGTAACTTTATTTTTGGCAACCAATCTTTCAGATTATTACTGCCAATGTCGTGTAGTTAAGACTATTACAAGCTTCGTGTGATTATTTCAATATTCTAACACAATGGTGGCTACCTTGTTAGAACCTTCCAGGGAGTTTCTGTGGCATCTCAGAATTTCATGCTCCGTGGTATTATTTTCCATTTACTTCACTTATGCACAATAAACTAACTTTATTACGTATAACACCACCAAATTTACAAAATATAGTGTTAAATAAACCAAGATTATGAATAAAATATAAAATTCACTACATGACAGACTAAAATATCGTCAAGAACTCGTCTATTCAACTTTGCTGTAATTAATTATAGGTAAAATGGTGACAATAAATGGTCCAATAATAGCACATTAAACCTTGACTAGTTAGCAATCCTCAGTATCGTATCAGCGTTAAAGTAAATAACTTGTGTATTGATTGTTTGATTAAATTCCCGAAAACAATAGAAAATATCATTCGGTGTTATAAGATATTGCACAAACTATATAAGCAAATCTTCATAAAGTTAACGTATAATTCGTATTACGATTACCATAAATTAATTATTTTTTTCATGTAGCATAATTGCGCAAAGAAATGACAGCTACAACAGAGAATTACACCTAAATAACAGGTGGAATAGAGACAGTTATTACTAACCAAAGATTAAAATGATATCTAACAACAATACCAGTGGATTATTTTAGTTATAGTATTTACCAGTTAACAGTCGGATTTATTAAACTGATTTACGCTATATTATTATTTAACAATGATTATTTTTGCTATTTTTTGTTTTGTGTTATGATGAACAATGAACATATTTAAGAATAGCACGATAATTAAATAAATATTCTTTGTTCGTATCATGACTTTGAGTGGGAGCAACATGGAACACTATCCTTTTCACACCTCTGGGTAGTTGCTTAGTGCTTGTTTATTTGTACGTTGACCTTTTGATAATAAGGGACGATGGATAATGAACAACATAATAGAGGCTTATATCTATTAGTTTATTATTAATTACCTACTAATCTCAATTACAATAATTTTGACGTTATACCTCCTTTATGAGAAAAATAATGAGAGTGAATTTTTGTGATGCGTGCTCAGTCCGACATCTAAAAGCAACACCATGAAGTTGGTTGGTATTGATCTGTCAAGTTTTTTATCAGAATCGACAACTATATTCAAGGCAGTTATTCAAATGTATATGAATCTAAAATACATGTTTACATCAGCAAAGATAAAAATAAGAATATATATATGTTCATACATAAATATACATGTGTATTTGTGTATAAATTTAAGTCATATATTGTGGTGAATGATAGTTTATTTAAGTGGTAACAATTTTATTCATATAAAAGAGCTCGGTTCTGGGAATAATAAAACTTTATCTGCCCAATTGCTCAAATTTATTACATCTAATAGGTTATCCATGTTTACATAATTGTAGTAAAATAATATATTTTTGCGCCTCACTAACAATTTTGTTTACACTGAACTTCGTTCAATAGTAGGTACTTAACAATCAAAGCGATACGAGTTAAGGTCATATCATATTTTATACGAATAGTTTGTCCACTATTCGTAGACAATATTTTATAATACGTAGGCACTTATCGCGATAATTCTATCGAATGCATTATGTAATATGACTGACACACCTCGGTTCATGTTGCATTATCATCATTATCAGCAATTTGATGTCTTCTATAATAGGTTACCTATAGGTTTATATACACTGAAATATTTTAATCGTGGTACTATGGAGATTAGCTTTGTCATGATGAACTTTTCGAAATATAAACTTCACCCCAAAAGATAAATAAATATCAAATGACGTATTAGATCTGCGTCAATAACTATTATTGATATATTCACAGCTATGACGAAACATTCTATTTTTATTAAACTTTGAACTTGTTAAGAAATATGTTTTCATCATTGAGCTTTGTTATAAACATTTTTATGTTATATTTTTCACATACATGAATATGCGATGTGCAGTCCTCGTCAATCTTGACCGCTCTGAATATAGCCGTAAGTTAGGGCTTCAGCATAATATAATCAGTAGTCATTACTATAATAATCTAAAATTGGAATCTACTTGTTCTTAATTTATCACAATTTTAATATAATACGTATTTACAACTCTGTTCGTGTTCTACGCAACTATATTCACAGCACTCAAAAAGCTCGTCTCAGACTGTTCATTGGTTCCTTATATTTTTTGCTATTTTGCAAATAAAACTCTTTACTACTAGTATAACATCAGCAGTTCCTGGGATTAGCGCATTCAAGCAAACAAACTGTTCAGCTTTATATTAGTATAGATGTACTAACATTGAACTAGTTTCCTCTTAAATTGTTAAAACCTTTTTTTACCCAAAAACGTCTATTTTATTAAACGTTTAGCAGGTTATTATAACAAAATTAAATATGATCGACGTCATGGCTGCTTTGTTTTATTAGTTCCGTTTACCGATGATTAGAGTTGAGAAAGACTTGCTAAGTTTAATTGTTATCAAAATAGATAAAAGAGTAGATAATCCGAATTACTCTGACCATCTGAACTTTCTATCTGTTGAGAGATAAAACATTATTATTCGAATGTCAAAGCCGAGCCCCTTTATGAGTCGCACGAACGAGTACAAAGTCGAACAGATAATGGTCTTGTTTTTATTACTGCTAACATGTGAATTTTACGTAATCTTTGTACAAAGATCCGTCTTGTGCAGGGATTGAACCCGCGACCTCTGATTGGTATTGATAATTAATTATTATTAAAATACTCTAGTATGTTCATTAACTGGATACTCCAAACGGATGACATCAGGCTCCTTATTGTCCTTCGATATCCAAAGACACTAATTGTTTATACTAATACTAATTTTTGTATTAGCAGTACTTTTTTGTTTTACTTTTAAGATTTTCTAGGCCCTTTTTAGTACCTCTGACGAATTGTAAGAAAAATTTCAAGATAATTGCTTTAGTATATAGGATGTCAAAGCGTAACACACTAATTCACAATTGCGTTTATACTATTAGAATTAGGAATTCATAAATAATAGTGAATTCGAAAACATGAAATGGATATATTGTTTGCACGGAGTTTGCGAACAGACAGACAGACGCGGTAGAGGACTTTGTTTTATACTATGTATATGGTATACATATAGATAAATATATGTATAGATGATACAGCATATGAGTTGAGGTGCCCATCTAATAGGTTATCCATGTTTACATAATTGTAGTAAAATAATATA